>APFE030955314.1:13841-102707 GCA_000404065.3 Pinus taeda
TAAACTACTCTTTTTTAAATCCTTTTGGTTGTGAGGCCTTTTTCCATATTAATAAAGAAAATAGAACAAAGCTTGAGGCAAAATCAAAGAAATGTACCTTTATTGGATATGGTGTTAATGATTTTGGTTAACGCTTTTATGATTATGAAAATCACAAAATCATTAGGAGCAGAGATGTAATATTCAATGAAAAGGTCTTGTATAAGAATCAATTGCAGGAAAAAAAACAGGAAAATGAAAACAAGGAATACGTATTTCTTGATGAAATCATTGAAAAAGTAAAGGTGCCTGAAAATAATACTAATCAACAACCACAACAACAACAGCCACCACAATAGCAACAGGCACCCAAACACCTGAAAGTGGTGTTAGAAGATTTACCAGGACAAGTAGACCCCCTAAACGATACTCTCCTTCATTATATTATTTATTGTTGACTGATTCTGGTGAACCTGAATGTTATGAAGAAGCAATGCAGGTTGAAAGCAGGAAGAAGTGGGAGGTAGCTATGGAAGAAGAGATGGATTGTTTAATGCATAACCAGACTTGGGACTTAGTCAAGTTGCATGCAGGAAAAACTACATTGAAGAATAAATGGGTTTACAGGCTGAAGGAAGAAGCTGGAGGAAAACAAAGGTACAAAGCTAGACACTTGGTGAAGGGGTTTGCACATAAGAAAGGTATTGATTTTGATGAAATATTTTCTCTTGTTGTTAAAATGACTTCAATCAGAACTATTTTAAGTCTAATAGTAGCTGAAGGTTTGCATCTTGATCAGTTAGATGTAAAGACAACCTTTCTCCTTGGGGATTTGGAGGAAGAGATATATATGCAGCAGCCACAAGGATATGAGGTGAAAGGGAAGGAGAAACTAGTGTGCAGGTTGAAGAAGAGCTTGTATGGCTTAAAACAGGCTCCAAGGCAGTGGTATCTAAAATTTGACAAGTTTATGTCTAAACAAGGTTATACTAGATGTCACTCTAATCATTGTGTTTATCTAAAAAAGAAAAATTATGGGAGCTATATTATATTATTATTGTATGTAGATGACATGCATGTTGCAGGGTCTAACATGCAGGAAATAAATGTGCTTAAAAGAAAATTGGCAAATTCATTTGCAATGAAGGATTTGGGAGCTGCAAAACAAATCCTTGGTATGACAATAACTAGAGACATGAAAAATCGCAGATTAACATTGTCTCAGAGTGATTACATACAAAAGGTGTTCAAAAGCTATAATATGCACGATGCAAAACCAGTTAGTACACCTTTTGCTAGCCATTTCAAACTTAGTAAGGAAATGTGCCCAAAGACCCAAGAAGACATGGATTATATGTCTAAAGTTCCATAGGCATCAGCAGTTGGAAGCTTAATGTATGCAATGGTCTGCACAAGGCCTGATATTGCACATGCAGTGGGAGTTGTAAGCAGGTAGGTACATGAACAATCCAGGAAAGGAACATTGGATGGCAGTGAAATGGATTCTCAGATATTTGAAAGGTACCACAAATAAAGCATTATGCATATATGGAAGGTGACAGAGATAACAAGAGGAGCACTACAGGATATGTATTTACTGTTGGTGGAACAACTGCTAGTTGGGTTTGAAAAATCCAAAGTGTTGTTGCACTTTCAACAACGGAAGAAAAATATGTTGTTGTTACAGAGGCTATTAAAGAAATGATTTGGTTACAAAGATTTATGGGTGAATTGGGTAAGGAGCATGATATGGTACGTTATACAGTGATAGCCAAAGTGCCCTTCATCTTGCAAAGAACTTAGCATTTCATTCCAGGATTAAACACATACAACTCAAGTACCATTTCATATGATCAGTGTTGGAAGATGGAGAGTTGAAGTTGGAAAAGATACACACTAGCCAGAATCTTGCAGATATGCTAACAAAAGTTGTAACCAGGGAGAAACTAAGAATATGCTCAATTTCAATTCCTCTTCAAGGATGATGATGAAGATGAGAAACAACCAAGTCCAAAGAGGAGTCATTGTCGAGCAAATGAAGTAGCGGTGGAGTTGCTACAATCATTCTCCAAGTAGGAGATTGTTGAGCATGGAGCATGATTGTTTAGAGGTCTTTGTTTCAGCCAGATGTATACCCCAGGAAGTTTGTACACCCCTCCACATAGGAGGTGTGGGGGCCAGCAGTCCTCCGAAGCTAAAAATAGATGTAAAGTTGCCTTGTAAAAGTATAGTAATTTCTAGTCAATCTGGGCCGTTCATTAGGTGGAGGATTTGACGGTAGAGCTTATGTTTAGTTTATGGTTTTTTGCCCTAGAAGGCAACCCCTCTCTTTATATGAGGGCATTGTATTTGAGTTTGTGTAATAGATGTGTATTCTCTGAGCGAGAAACAGAGAGGTGAGACTGTGAGAGAAAATAGAGGATATTATAGCTGATCTACTATAGGTTGTGTCCCTTCGTTTTGCTGGATAATAGAAAGCAAGGACTAGCTGTTTGAGGTGGACATAGCCCAAACTGGGTGAACCATGTATATCTGTGTCTCACTTGTTTTATGCATTTTCTGTGTTTATATTTCTGCAATATTTTATGTGTTCCATTGCTTCGTAATATATAATTTTCTAACAACAAGCTCCGTGAGAAGTCTAACTATCACGGATGGAAGATGTCTCTCGATCTAACCTTAGAAGATCAAGGAGTGTTGGACCATGTGAGAGGCATATTGTTGAGCCTCCATCAAATGCACCTGCTGCTACTAGGAATAAATGGAAAACCGGTAAAGTAAAAACAAAGAAGATCATTCGGGACTCTATTGACAAGCACTTGGTGGCCTATGTTTCTGAGCTGAACACCTCCAAGGAAATCTACGATAGACTGGTATGTTTATTTAAAGTTAAATATTTCTTTACTCTTGGGTTTCAAGTTGATTCATTATATCAAGTCAGTGGAAGTCTGCTAGGTATCATGTCTTGTGACACATCTCTTCAGTCTGAACTTTGGCATTCGAGGCTTGCCCACCTTCATTATAACGCTCTACCCGATGTAAGACAAATGGTGATAGGGATGTCCGATTTCCGAGTAGAGAAAGAAGGTGTATGTCTGGGATGTGCCAAAGGAAAGCTCAAAAGGGGATCATTCCCCTCAAGCCAATGGGACTGAATATGAAACTAATGAGTTTCATGACTTTTGTAAAGAGGCTGGCATTAAGAGGGAGACTACTACATCATATACTCCTGAACAGAATGGTGTGGTGGAAAGGAAGAACTATATGATTGTGGAAGCTATCTGTTCCATGCTCCATGATAAAAGACATCCGAAGTTTATATGGGAAAACTGATGCCCTCATCAAGCATTGGGTTTCAAGATTCCTGAAGAAATGTTCATTGGTAAGAAACCTGATGTATCTCATTTTAGAATTTTTGGAAGCCCTGTATATTTTCAAGTGTCGAAAGAAAAAAGAAATAAATTGGGTGCATCTGGAAAGAAAGGAACCTTCATGGGCTATGGAGAAATTACTAAGGGCTATAGAATCTATGTAGCTGGTCAAAGGGAAATCGTGATTAGTCATGAAGTCACCTTTGATGAAGATATGGCCCTCAACAAGATGAGCAATCTTCCTACAGTGAGGAGCTCTCAAGAAGCCGACACTAGGGAATCAAAAGAAGAGGATGATGAAACAATGCCTGATGTGGAAGAACCCATGGATCCTATTGATCCACATGAGCCTTCCTCTTCCAAGAAGAGGCCCTCTTGGATTAGGGGGCTACTCAATGATGCTGAAGGACACACTTCACCCCAAGGAACCTTCGTGAAAGTAAGAAACCCAACAGGCATCAGGGATACCTAACCATCATGAGCACGATCATATAAAATGAGCTTTCATAATTCTTAGATGTCGTCAAACATCAAGTATGGAAGGATGCTATGACCAAAGAATATGAGTCTATTATGAAGAATGATGTCTGGGAAGTAATTCCCATACCCCAGGACAAGACAATTGTCACTTCTAAATGGCTTTACAAGATAAAGCATGCAGTAGATGGAATTACGAAAAAATATAAGGCTCGTTTTATCGCTCGTGGCTTCTCCTAGAAAGAAGGTATAGACTATGACAAGATATTTGCACCTGCTTCTAGATATACCACCATTCGCTCGATCATAGCCCTTGCAGCTTCACAAGGATGGAACCTACATCAAATGGATGTCAAGAATGTGTTCTTGCATGGTTTGATCAAAGAAGAGGTCTACGTGGAGCAACCCAAAGGATTTGAGATTTATGATAAAAAGCCTCATGTATGCAGGTTGAAGAAGGCTCTCTATGGGCTGAAGCAAGCACCCTGAGCATGGTATGAGCTACTCGATGAAGCTGGGATTCACTAGGAGTGAAGCCGATTCTAACCTTTACTCTAAGGTTGAAGATGAAAAACCTCTCATACTGGTGCTAGATGTGGATGACCTATTTCTAATAGGTGTAGACCCTTTCATTCACAAATATAATAGGGAGTTGGATTTTGAATTTGAACTGAAGGACCTAGGAATGATGCACTATTTCTTAGGACTTGAAGTTTGACAGAAGCCAAGGGAAATTTTCATATCTTAAGGAAAATATGTGGTGAAGATATTGGAAAGATTTGGTATGGTGGACTGCAAGCCAGTGACTACCTCGAGGATCTTAAATTTCAGAAGTTATATGGTAGTGATGTTGGACTAGATTTGAGAAATGCCTCTGAGTTTCGTAAACTAATTCATGTTGATGTTCTTGTTGAACCTCCATTCGAACATATGTTTTGTAGTGACCATGATAAGCTCATATTTGGTTGAGCCTCACTGGATTGATGCCAAGAATCTTCTGAGATGGCTTCGGATTGAGATACATTGCCGAAAATATGAAACTTCATGATTATTTGAATGCTGAGTGATTTGGAATCTACCTCGATATCTTGGATGAGCAGGAAGTGGAAATTAGTGGCTCTGAGCACTGCCAAGGTAGAATAAATTTCTGCTAGCATGGCCTCCGATGAGGCAGTCTAGTTTCAGAAGCTCTTTAGTGAGCTATTTGTACACATGATGAATACCACTGTGATTATCTGTGACAATAGGAGGTGGGATTTGATTATAGAGGAATCCTGTATTCAATGATTGCTCTAGCAGATAAACATCAGATACTGCCTTATCTGGGATGTGGTAAGTCGATGAGCAAGGAGGCCCCATCGCATTGAGATTGATGTACAGGTCACTAACATTTTGACAAAGCCCTAGGGAAAGATCAAATATGTTATTTTCTCGAATGACTTGGAGTCATCAAGAGACCCTTGTAAAAAGGTCCTGCATGTTGCATACATTGAGCTCTGGGAGCTTTGGGGGCTTGTGGTTCTTACTGGAGCAATACAACCATAGGGTGACTCACCCTCCCCTAGTGGTGCACACTGGGATAAGATGATTTTCTCTCTTGTGAGACAAGATGATTCGCTCTCCTGTGGACAGGATGATTCACTCTCCTGTGGACAAGATGATTTTCTCTCTTGTGTAGCAAGATGATTAGTTCTTCTGTGAGGTATGGATGATGTGTTCTCCATGACAAAATGTAGCAGGATGATTAGTTCTCCTGTGTGGTCTGGATGATGTGTTCTCCATGAAAATTGTAGCAGGAATATTAGTTCTCCTGTGAGGATGGGATTTATTAAGTTCTCCTATCGAGGCATCCTACCCATGCATTCCGGGACCCATGGGAAGTACCTCTCATTTGATCAATGAGCAGGGAAATGAAGTTAGGGACCATAGTAGCACCAATGGACACATCGCTGTATAAATACAGGAGGTCTTTTCCTCATTTGGACACAAACTGATCATCACATCTCTCTCTCTCTTTGTGGTGCGCGGCGAAATCTTGCACTGGTGCATGGCGAAATCTTGCACTAGTGTGCGGAAAAATCTTGCACTGGATAGGTAGTGAAATCTTGCACTGGTGTGCAACGAAATATTGCATTGGTGCACAGTGAAATCTTGCACTAGTGCGCGACAAAATCTTGCACTAGTGTGTGGTGAAATATTGCACTGGTGCACGGCGAAATCTTAACTGGTGGGCGGCAGAATCTTGGACTGGTGCACAGCGAAGTCTTGGACTGGTGCACATGAACAACGCACTGGTGGAAACTTGACAAGTTTGATCTAGGGTCTGCTTCCCCAGTTTAGGGTGGATCTGGTGTTTGCTGCTACTGATATAAATCAGATTTTTGTACTATTTCTCTCTGTTGAATTATTGAATATAAAAGAAGATTTGATCAAAGGGTTTCCGCATATTGGGGTTTGTCCCTTGCTAGCAGCCACATCTTGTGTCTCTTGTCTTGGCTTGTTTTTTTTCGATCGTTTAATGTTTTATCTGCACTTTACTTACTGTACAGGTGATTGATAATCTGTGGATAATAATAATAATAATAAATAAGTAAATTTCTCTAAGCATAGAACATACCATAACTTAATATATAACTAATGAAAAAATGTCATCAGATCATGGGGGAGACTAAGTAGACATCGAAAGTTTCCATAGCCATTTTTCCGTTAACGTCAAAGGAAAGAAAACTTGTAAACATTAGAGATAATGAGAAAACATCTTCAAATCTAATGGGAGAATCAGTAGACTATTAGGGGGAGTCAATCCCAAGGCCATCAATGACTAGCAATGTCTAGGAGTGTTGCCATCGATGCCAAAGGCGAGATTATTGAGTGCGTTGGAAGATTTCTTAATGTATGTTTTCATTGATGTCATTTTCATTATCATTGATATCCTAGTTGCAATGTTTTTGTATATGTTATCATTGTTTGCTAAGTGTTAGTTTTCTAGTTTGAGTAGCCTATCTTTGCAGGATTTGTTTCATCAATTTCTTAGTTAAAATGAGCATAAAATATGTATGGTTAGATAACATATTTTGAGACCTTTCCAATGGTATATGAAACCTCTCCTGACTCCTAAGGAATAAGGAGGAAAATGTGTTTCAAGTTTAAGTAATTCAATTATGGTTCTAGGTGGGTCAAAGTTCCACAAAATCCAAAATCTGGGCCATTTGGGGATGCACCAGGGATCAGGGCATCTAGGTCATCTGGGGTGCATCATATTATGGTTTGGTTGAAAGAGCCATAGACCACATACATCTAAACTCTTTTATTGCATCTAGATTTCTGAGGTTTTGCTTTCAAGTAGACCCCAATATAGGTGGTGTGTGAGGAGAGGCTAGGTGGAAATGTTGATCTACATGGTAGCGAGAGGCCATAACACATGGCACCCAATTTTCGCAATTTTGGGTGGACAAGTGGAAACTTAGCATGTGACATGTGGAAAGTGACATTGAAGAGTATTTAAAGGGATCAACTAAAAGTGAAAAGTGAGGGGAGGCATATGGGTATCCATGCCTCCAAGCATGCAACATGTAGTTATTAACGAAATTCCCTGGATCCAGATTTAAGTGGTAAGGAAATTGAAGTTAAGGTTCTGTTTGGTGTTGAGGTTCAAAGTGAAAAAAGTGATTTGACCATCCACTGGTGGAATGTGAAAAGTCACTTGAGCCCAGGGTTTCAACCCCAGGTCACAAGGCTAAGGATTTTAAGCCCTTAGAATTGAAGCCATTTGGTAAGGGATATGGGCTTTCAATATTCACTTGCATTTGAGGTGTTTAGTGAGTGGCTTTCATGAAAAGACCTAGACACTAGATTTGAATAATATAATAGCTAACAAATACCTCATTCATAACACCTAGGTGATATGATTTGGAGTTTTCAAAGCTCGAGTATTAAGTCCAAATAATTTAAGGTTTTAGGAAGACAAATAGTTAAGTCCTTGAAAACGAAAGATGTCTAAATTAGGGCCAAAGAATTGAAGTCTATGGGTATAAAATAGAGACAAAACAATGTGAAAAGTAAGAGTTATCATGCAATGAGTGCATAATAATGTTTTGAACAAGAAAAGTCATGGTATTTCATGAGAGGTAGCATTGCTGTAGTATATACAGATGAGTTGAATGTTAGATTTGTGAAATCAAGGACAAAGTATGGTCAAGAGTTATTGGCAAAGGTTGAAAGTGCAGATTGTCAAATATATGAAGCATGTTAGAAGGTTGATTAAATAAATATGAGTAAAGAACTTCTATGTTAAATGAAATTGCAGATTAGAAGAGTTGAGGAAATGCTTGAGAAGTTATTTCGAAAAAATAACTCTGTCTAGAGCACATCTAAGGAGTAGTAGAGATCTTGTGGAAGATAAATTAGATCAAAGAAATATAGAATCAAATTTTGTAGTTGAGAAATATAAGAGATAAAAATTATGTATGGAAGTAAATATTCTTGTTTGAGTGAAATTAAATGAAGTGCCAATAGATTTGAGTTTGAAAATGTATGAAAAAGGTATTTGATAGGCAACGTAGGTTGGTTCTTGTAAAATCATTGGATTGGTGTCTCCTTAAGGTCAATTCATTTAAATACTAGTGAGGTTGGTGTCTCTTGTAGGTTGGTTCCTACAAACAAATGGGTATTGATGTCCCTAGTATGTTGGTGCCTACAAAGGAAACTGATCCAGGTGGATATTGGTGGCCACCAGCTAATTCCATGTGGATCCCCTCTAGTGCTTCTTTCAGTTCTTTCAGTTTCCTTAATTATAGCACACTTTACTATTTTTAGCAGTTTTTCGGGTCCTAAACTTCCGGAGCCGTTTTGAGGCCCTAAATGACGTTTTTTGGGAAATCTACTGCCAGCGACTTTTTTGGCTAAAAGTCGTCTTTTCCGTCGTAGTCCTCAGAGAGATCTTTCCAACGGGCTATCATGCGCATCAAACGGAGATAAGACGACCAATTCGCGACCCCGGGAAGTTGATGTACCAACTTACCCAAAAACGGGGCCCACAATTTGGCGTTGCATCTTCCAGGGTTAGGTTTTGGAATGTGAAGGGTTTTTCCATTGTTTCTCAACAATAAATAGGCCTTCGAGCCTCATTGTAACACAGTTCAGAGGCATGTAGCCACACATCTCTTCTCAGAGATAAGCTACCATCGCCCTAGCTGGTTTATTTCCATTTCTGGTTGTAAGCATATTACAATATTTTCCATTAATGAAATGAAGTATTATTTCCACTGCATCTTTGTGTATATGGTTATCTCTGTAATTTGTTGCATTCCTGTTTAAGTCTGGATCACACATGGTGGTCACGGATCAAATAGATATGACACAATTAGAGACAACAAATTGTTGGACACACCAGATAGGAGAGGGCATATATACATGTATGATTCTAGTTCTGATTTAGATAGGCATCATGATCGTTATCGTCATCATCCTTACAAAAGGAGTGATAGGGGATATTTTCATATGATTTTAAGAAAGAAAAGCCACCAACATTTGATGGAGAGATGAAGAAACAACATGATACAAAGGCATGATGAAATTCTTCAGGTTGCATGACTATTCAGAGAACATGAAAGCTAGGGTGGCTACATTCAGTCTCAAAGGTAAAGCATACATTTGGTGGGAAGATGTGAAGAATGTCAAATGTATTCATGAGGAATATTTGACTTGGAGTGTGTTTGAGTGGCTATTCAAGAAGATGTATTTTTCATACAGATACTTTGATGACAGGGTGAAGGATTTTTATGAGCTAAAGATGGGACCTATGACGGATGATGAGTACACTAGTGTTGAGCGATAAAAGGTGTCTTTTTAACTCCTAATTATCTTCACATTAATTGTCAACCCAGGGACAATTTTTTATTTCAAGAGTGTACTTAGTTTGAGGCGGCTCTTTACTCAAGAGTAATGTTTTGCAGTATAGTGCTTAAAATCCAAAAGTAAATGAATGCTGGAAACAAAATCTAATCGGAACAACAAGAAACTAAAATGTTCTGAACTAAATCATTCACTCAAACAACCATCAGTCGAGGATGCAGTAGCAATAACTCTTTCCTCTGTCAACTAATGCAAATGAAATAAAACTGGAACAAGACAATCAATCTGGGAACGAGGAAGCAATAACCAATGTTCTCTACAGTTGATAGTCCTGCTTTAAAGCAATTAAAAGAAAATAGAAATTGAACTAAAGCTGCTATTAAAAGCAAACTCTTTGCAATTAATCAACAGAAATGAATAGCAAAGTAAATGGATAGCAAACTGTAATTAAAGGAATTAAACAATGAATCCTATTTAATAAATCTAAACAACAACTTTAATTAATGGAATCGAATAACCAATCCTATTGAACAACAACCTGTAATGAATATCAATCAAACAGAACAACAAGTGGAATGAAACCATAATTGAAATAGAACAACGAAGCTCTATTAACTTGAAAACTGTAATAAAAGCAAATATGAGCTATCTCACAACAATAATGAAAAGGTAGAGATGCAAACAGTGGATCGATCCACCAGGGTTGGGCCCTCAACCACCGGTGAAACGCCATTGAGCTACTCCAGAACTAAGAAGTTAAATGGCAACACGTTCTTGTATTAATCATGCATAACAACATTTACAAACAGCCGATCTCTGTTTAATCAATGAGAGTTGATGAGGAATTATATAATTACAACAAGAAATCTCTCCATCTCTCAGCCATCCTCAATTCTGAATTCATCATTCTCAAATCATAATTCTGAATCTCTTTCTCTGATCTCTGTTTTCATTTAAATAGAGAGAGAGCAGAGAGCAGTTACAACAGAGATAATTACAACATGATTTCTATTACAAAATTGGATTGTTTCTAACCAATTGATCAACAAGAAAATATATTTCCATCCATCTTTCAACAAGAGCAAGGTGGATTTGGATTTGCAGCTGAGATTTGGAAAACGGCCACACAACAAATATGAGAAAATTGTGCTCAAAGAACCATGCGTTTCTCTCAATACAAGCTGAATTTGGGCAAACCGTTATTTAAAAAGTTAATTTGGTCCATTCTGGACAAAGCCATGTTTCGGATTTTCCAGATTCTTCTTCATTTGCCCAGAATCTCAACCGCAAAACTGTCACTTCTTATTCCAGCGAATTTCTGAGTTGAAATATTTAATGATCAAATCTTCAATGTGGAAATTATCTTGGAGGCTAAAAATGATGAGTAATGGTACAAAATATATTAATAAACCATCATTGATAAAATCATGCATAATCATTAATTTATTTAAAATAAAAGAGAATAAAGAATATTTTTTCATAAGAGCATAAATCATTATAAGATGGAATTATATGATAAACCATACTAAATGACATGGTAAAGAAGAGTAGAAATAGATGAAATAGGCATTAAAGAGTGGTAATATTAATGTCATATTAACAGCCCAACAACTAGCAGGTTCTTAGAGTTACTGAGGTATGTTCCTTATGTCACAGAGGAAAAGGCCAAGATTCAGAGGTTCATTAGTGGGTTTCCGGTTGCATTTAAAGATATAATTAAGTTCAATGAGCCTAGATCATTGGAGGAGGCTATTTAGAAGATAAGGCATTTCTATGAACAATTGAAGAGTAAAACCAAGACTAAGCTAGACTGGAGAGGTAATGCAAAGAACAAAGGAAAATGGGACATAAAGAGAGAAAGGCCTCAGGATATAGGTAACAAGGATAATGTTGCACCATCTAAGAGGTTCAATGCATTAGACAGAGGACAAGGACACCGATTGAGGAAAAAAATAAGGATCCCGTGCGGTGTTGGACTTGTGGAGGAGATCATCACAGGAGAGACTGTCTACAGTACCAGAGTGTTAGGCCTAAGATATACAATGTGGAAGAGGCACATACTGTTGGAGATGTTGGTCAAATTATTCCACGAATCTATGCAGCATTGGATAACAAATAGGAAGAACATCAGGCATCTATCATTGATATTTACGATAAGCTTTGTGATCAAGTTATTTATATTTTGATTGACCCTACATCTAATTATAGCTATGTTAGTCTCGACTTGGTGGAAAAGTGTGGTTTGAGTAAGGAATTTCATGCAGAATCTTGGTTAATGCAGTTGGCTACATGTACAAAGAAATTAGTTCATCATTAGGTAAGAGCTTGTGTATTTGATTTAAATGGTATGCCTACCACAATACATTTGAATGTATTACCATTGGGTTCATACAATATGTTGTTGGGCATGGATTGGTTGTATCTTCATAAAACCAAGGTAGGCTGCTATATAAAGCTATTGAGTGTGTTGATGACAATGGAGAACCAAGAGTCTTACAAGGTAAGAATAAAGCTACATGAGTTAGGATGGTGACATATATGAAAGAAAAGAGTAGTCACATGAAAGGGTGTAAATTATTTGCAGTGCACATTTCTATTGATAAGGGTAAGGAGGTCGAGGATGCAAATGTATTGAGTAGGTACCCAATTTTACAACAGTTCAAGGATGTATTTCCTGAGGACATTATAGAGTTTCCACCTCACAAGGAGGTAGAATTTTCTATCGAGTTAGTGCCAAGAGCAGCTCCAACATCAAAAGAACCTTATAGGATGAGCACACCTGAGTTGGTTGAGTTAAAGTTTCAACTAAAGGAAATGTTTGACAGGGGGTACATTAGGACAAGTGTATCACCATGGGGAGCACAGGTATTGTTTGTAAAGAAGAAATAAAAAAGTGACCATCAAGAACATGTATCCCTTACCAAGGATTGATGACTTGTTAGATCAGATGAAGGAAAAAACAATGTTCTCGAAGGTTGACTTGAGATCCATATATCATTAGGTATGCATCAAAGAGGAGGACATTTACAAGACCACATTCAGGACCAGGTATGGGCATTATGAGTTTGTCGTTGTTCAATTTGGCTTAACTAATTCTCCAACTACATTTGTGTGTTTGATGAATAGTGTGTTGCATCCATATTTGGATAAGTTTGTTATTGTGTTCATTGATGATATACTGGTATATTCTAAAAATGAGGAAGAGCATGCCGAACATTTAGCAATAGTGTTGAGGTTGTTGAGGGAGCATCAGTTGTATGATGAGCTCAACAAGTGTAGTTTCTTTGAAACTAAGGTACATTACTTGGGGCATGTTGTCTCCAAGGAGGGCATTGCAATAGATCCAGAGAAGATAAGAGCCATCATGGAGTGGGTAGCTCCTAAGAATGTAGATGAGGTGAGATATTTCATGGGTTTGGAAAGCTATTATAGGAGATTCATCAGGAAATTCTCACATATTTCTTATCTTATCACATCATTGCAGAGGAAAGGTAAGAAGTTAGAATGGACTGAGGACTGTGAGGCTAGCTTTTAACAAGTTAAGTAGTTATTGAAATATGCACCAATGCTACAGATTGCAGATCCGGACAAAGAGTTTGTGGTGTGCACAGATGCTTGCAAGAGAGGACTTGGTGGAGTCCTTATGCAGGATGGACTGGTGGTATGTTATGAGTCGCAAAAACTAAACCAGCATGAGTAGAACTTCCCAACACTTGATCTTGAGTTGGCAGCGATCATACATGCATTAAATATGTGGAGGCATTATCTTCTTGGTAGGAGGTTTGTACTTATGAGTGATCATATTGGTTTGATATATTTGTTCTATTAACCAAATCAGAACGCCAGACAATCTAGATGGTTTTCCACGATCAACGAGTTTGATTTCGAGATCCGCTATATCAAAGGTAAAGAGAACAAAGTGGGAGATGCTCTCAACAGATGAGTATAGGTAATTGTAGAATTGAGGCTTCTGTGATCCATCAAAGTTATAAGAAGAGCTTCGGCATAAATCACATATAGAAAGACCTTTGTCGACGCGTTTCGAACCAACTAGTGTGGTTCATCGTCAGGACAAGTTGAAGAAACAGATCCAGCTTAGCAAGTTAAATACTCTGAGTAGAGACTCCAACGGCTAACTTAGAATAACGACTAATTTTGACTATAGGACCTAGGTCAAAAATATTATTATTATTTTTAATATTTATATTATTAATATATTATTCTATTTATGGGAACTATGAGCTCTTATGGGACATATCTAAAGGATAGGATCTTGCAGGTAGGTCAACATGATGTCATATATATGGATATTGTGCATAGGTTACAGAAGAGTACTGGTACATGTACATGTGATAGTACATGTACATGTACAGGTAGTGGTACATGTATAGGTGTAGGTTCATAGGATATGGATTATTGCCTTACAACAGATGGAATAGTTAGATTCAGAGACAAGATATATGTGTCGAATAGAAGTGAGCTCAAGAAGGTGATCTTGAGGGAGTTTCATGTGAAACCTTATTCAGGTAACCTAGGTTATCAAGATATAATGACAAGAGTGAAGAAATTTTATTATTGGCAGAATTTGAAGAGGGATGTTGCAGAGTTTGAAGCTAGATGTTTTGATTGTCAATGAATGAAAGTAGAATGTAAGTATCTAGGTGGAATGCTACAACTGATTACGATTCTAGAATGGAAATGGGAGGTCATTTCCATGGACTTCATCATAGGGTTGTCAAAAACAGTGAGACAACATGATTCCATTATGGTTATTGTGGACTGGTTGATGAAGGTTGCACATTTCTGATTAAGTCTACATTCTTAGCTAGCAATGTAGCACATGTATTCATAAGAGATGTGGTTAGATTGCATGATGTTCCAAAGAATATTGTGTCAGACATGGATGCAAAGTTCAATTCCAAGTTTTGGAAGGAGTTATTTGTAGGTTTGGGCACAAAGTTGGCCTTCAATACAAACTATCATCCACAGACAAATAGATAGACAAAGAGGGTCAACAGGATATTGGAGGACATGTTAATGATGTACATGATGCATTAGCAGTAGAAATGGGAAGAGTATCTCCCCTTTGTAGAGTTCACGTACAAAAATGGATATCAGGAATCATTGAGAATGAGTCATTTTGAGGGATATTATGGGCGGAGTTTTAAAACTCCCATTAGTTGGACTGATATGGTTAACAAGGTGTTGAGTGGACCAGATATGTTGGTAGACATGGAACATGAAATGAAGGTTATAAATAGGATTCTAAAGGAAACACAAGATAGGTAGAAGAGCTATGCATATCGGAATAGGTTGTTCAAGGAGTTCTAGGTTGGGGAACATGTGTACTTGCGCATCAAACCAAAGAAGAGCTCCTTGCAGATTGGATCATGTGCCAAGCTGGCACCACAATTTTTTGGACCCTTCAATATCATTGAGAGGATTGGGCCAATAGCCTATCGACTTTCACTTCCTCCAACAGTGAAAGTCCATGATGTATTCCATGTATCTTTTCTTAATAAATATTTTAAGGATGTTGATCATGTGATTGATTGGTATGTATTGCAGTTGGAACTAGATGGAGAATTCCAACTAGAGCCTCAATGTATACTGCATAAAAAGTTTCTCATGCTCTAGAATCGATAAATCGAGAAATTTAAGTTACAATGGAAGCACTTTGGGCCTGATGAAGCTACATGGGAGATGGTGGATCAGATGTGGACTATGTATCCTTACTTGTTTTCCAGTTGAGACAAAAGAATTTTGGCTTGGTGTTTTGGTATATTCTTTGGTATATGTTTTGATGATGTTGGTTTATGTACATATGTATATGGATGTAAATACTGCCTCGAGATGTTGTATAAAGTTCCACTATGCGGTATGTTGTTATGATGTCATGTTATTATGTTGTTATGTTGGTTCACTTTCAGTAGGGTGATCATTGTAAATACTATCAAGATAAGTTATAAATCTCCATCGGTAGTATATATTTTGCTACAACAGTTTTATGGTTATAGGTGTTGTTGAACACAAAGGACGGTGTTCCCCTAAGGGGGAGGGTTCTATAACAACCTTGGTGAAAATTCCATTTAATAAAAGTAAATAAAGGCAAAAAAATAACCACAGATGATGGGACACTTATTCAAGTTGAATGTTGGGCATAATCCTAATGATAGGGATCACTTGTGATTGTTTATGGCTCAAAAAATTGGAAAAGGCAATGGATGAGGCTTTGGAAAGGAAAAATTAAAATTTTGGCACAATTATTTATGAAAATAATAGAAATTAGGAGAAAATGGAGGTGAAAGTTCACACGTTGCATGTGAGGAGGAAAATGAAGAAAATAGAGGCCTCATTCATAAAAAGGATTATGAGGACCAGTTGGTAACCTTTTGTCAGTTCAGTTTTGGATCTCTCTCGCTATTCTCTCTCTCTCTCATACTCTTGGAGACTTAGAGTTTTCTTGGAGCACTCTTGGTGGGTGGGGCATACTTTGATTCTTGGAGAAATAAGGCAAAGGAAGAGTAGAGTACAAGAAGACATCAGGATCGACAACTAATCATATTTCTTGCAGGTATCGAGTTGCATGTATGTTTCCTTCACTAGTTTTGGCATGCATGGAACATGCATGTGGCTTCTTGATTGTGATCTATTTTTGGCATGGAGGATTGCCTGGACTGACAGTGGATTTCCTAGTATTGTGTGCTTGTGGGTTTACTTTCATTGTTTGTTTTTGGTTTGTTCTCATGTTTCCTTAGCTTGGGTTGAGTTACTAGTTCCTGGAGCCTTGGTTGGACAAACGCTCTGGAGGCCCATAACAACTTGGGTTGAGTTACTAGTCCCGTAGCCTTGGTTGGACAAATTCTCTAGAGCCCTTGGTGGGTAGAGTTACTAGTCCTGTAGCCCTAGTTGGAAAAACACTCTGGAGCCCGAGGACAACTATGGGTTGAGTTACTAGTCCTGGAGCCTTGGTTGGAACAAAAACTCTGGAGCCTTGGATGGCTAGGATAGAGACCGATCTGATGATGGTTGTTAGGTCCCTATAATACTAGTGTATTCCCTTATTATTATTGTCATTGTAGCCCCTTATTATTATTGTTGTGCCCGTGTTGTCTCCATATTGTTATTATTGGGCCCCATAGAAGTCCACTATTGTTATTGTTGTGCCCTTACATTATTATTGTTATGTCGACTTTGACTATATTGTGACCCCTTAGACTCCTATATATAGAAAGGAGGTATTGACATTTGCATCATCCAAGAATTGTTCATTTGTGTAATGTAAAGGAGGTTCCCCCTTGAAGATGCTGATTTTGAAGTTGTTGTTCTATCTTTTCTTCTATTTTGTGAGCTGGTTGCATAACAATTGGTATCAGAGCTTTGGATTCTAGGGTTTTGTTGCTTCAAACAGGCCATCATGGAATTTTCACTATAATTTTTTTGCTATGACGTTTCAGAAGCTAAAATTAAAATAAATTTGAGCCAAAATATTTATGAAGCTTGGGTGCGAATTTCAGACCTTGTCACACTATATTTTTGGAGATATGATCCAAGGAAGTTAGGGTTTTTGCATGTTCCCGAATTATATCGCAAACAGGTGACCTAGGGAAAATCACCATAAATTTCTCTCTGAACATCAGATTGACATTTCATAAAAAGTTACAAAAAGAGGATGGATTGTAGGTTTTTTTGTATTGGTTTTAGGTTTGAAGGTTGAAACAGGGACATGTAGAACTTCTTACAAGTTCGCTCTACGGAACTAGTCTATAATCAGGTCATCGTGGGAGATTTGGAATAACTCTTTCTTGGAGAATACAATATTGATCAGAATCATGGGGTTGGAACAAGGACTTAGAGGGCTACCACAAAACTAAATTTTAGACCTTGGAGATCCAAAATTACAGCGACACAACAGTTTCAATATTGAGCTCCTACAAAGCCAAAAACAATGTGTACTCTTTTTAAAAATTTGCATAAGTTTGGTTTGAAAATTTAGTTTGAAAGAATTCAAAGGACATAGTGAAGCATAATTATCATTAATTGATGACCCGAAGAAAGAAAATGGAAACACCTAGTAAGTAACCTGAAAGCTCTAGCATGACTCATGAAGAAGAGGAAGAAATGCAACATGATATGTCAAAATTATGAGACCAAGTGCAACAAATTTTACTCTCACAAAAAGTAACAAAAGCTAAGATGGATGGTTTAAAGAAAGGTGTGGAAGCTAAGATGGATAATTTAAAGAATGGCATGGGCGCTAAGATGCATGGCATGGAATCTAAGATGGATGGCGTGGAAGCTAAGATGAATGGCATGGAATCTAAGATGGATGGCGTGGAAGCTAAGATGGATGGAATGGAAGGTAAGATGGATGGTATAGAAGAAAAAATTAAAGGCAACACAGAAGATTTAAAGAAATATTTTACAAAGTCGCTAAAATAAATGCTTACTAATGGTGAAAGGGTAGTAAAGGAAACTCATGATGAGAACAAAGAAATGTTAATCATGATTTCATAGACTCTAATGTTGGATTTAAGACCCACCATGTTCCAAAGATCGATATGAGGAAGTTTGATGGCAAGGATCCTATAACATGGATACTATAGATGGAGCAATTTTTCGATCTCCATAACGTGGAAAACACACAAAAGGTACGCATTGAAACTTTATATTTGGATCCCAATCAGTTTGTAAGGTATAGATCACTTTGATATCATAAACAAATTGTCACTTGGGAAATTTTTACGGAAGAAATGATAGCACATTATGAGGATACAAAAAGCAACACCTTTTTTAGCCAATTGATAAATCTCAAAAAAAAAGATTCAATGGTGGAGCACATTGAGGACTTCCAAAAATTGAGTATAAGGGTAAAAGATATTCTAGAGGAGCATAGGATTGATGTGTTCATAGGGACATTAAAGGAGAGGGCATTCAGGTTGGAAAGAAAAATTGAAAGCAAAATTATGGCAATAATGAAGCCTACTAATAAGAACTATAAAGATGGAGGTGTTGTTGCCCCTAGCCTTCCACAACCTACAAGGTTGAGACCACAACAATTGGAATAAAAAAGAGAAAAAGGGATTTGTTATAATTGTGATAACAAATACACTAAAATTCATAAGTGTGTTGAGAATAAATTATTTTACATAGATTGTGAAGAGGAAGAAGAAAAGGAACAAGAAACATCAAAAGAAGAGGATACACACTAGGAACAAAGCCTAGAGAAAAAAGAAATGAATCCGAACATATCTTGTAATGCATTGGACAAAATAACCACTCCTCAAACTATCAAGATAGAAGGGCATATCGTGAATAAAAAGGTTATAGTGTTGATTGATTCGGGGAGTACCCATAATTTTATTCAATGTAAGATAGTGAAGGAATTGAATTGCTTCCTATATCCAGCACCATAGTGTCAAGTGATGGTTGCAAATGGAAGAACCATAAATTTCTTTGGAAAGTGTCATAATATCAAGCTATCCATGGGAGAATATGTGTTGAATAGTCAAGTTCTTTCCATTCCAATGGGTGGTGTTGATGTTGTACTAGGAGTCCAATGGCTACAATATTTGGGTACGATAGTTTTTAATTTTCAGGAACTTTTCTTGAAATTTTATTATTATTTATTTATTTTTTAATAATTTTTAATTAATTAATTTATTTTTTTATTTTTTTAATTTTTAATTTTTTAATTTTTATTAGAAGGAAAGGAAGTTGAATTAAGGGGTATCACAGGGAAACTGTCAAAGATAATTAGCTCTAACGGCATGACAAAGCTTCTAAAGAAATAACAACGTGGCGTAATTGCACAATTATGTTCGCTAGATGTTCCCACGTCGAAATCATCTATTTCTCTAGATCTCCAAAAAGTCGTGGACAATCATTCCAAGGTATTTAAGGCTCCTAAAGGCCTCCCACCTATTCGTGATCATGATCATACTATTCATTTGATTCCAGGAATTGTTCCTCCAAACATCAGGACTTACAAATATCCCTATGCCCAAAAGAGTGAAATTGAAAGTATGGTTGCAGAAGTGGTAGAGGCTAGTATAATTCAACCTAGTCAAAGTTATTTCTCTTCTCCAATAGTATTGATGCACAAGAAGGATGGATCATGGCGCATGTTTTCGGATTAGAGGGAGCTCAAAAAGCTCACTCTTAAAGATAAATTTCCCATTCCTATCATTGATGAATTATTGGATGAACTGCATGGAGAATTTACTTCACCAAGTTGGACCTTCGTTCAGGATATCATCAAATGAGAATGAAGAATGAAGACATTCTGAAAAAAACATTTAGAACTTATGAGGGTCATTATGAATTTTTTGTCATGCCTTTTGGCCTTACCAATGCACCTTCTACATTTCAAGGTTTGATGAATTCCATTTCAAACCCTTCCTTAGAAAATTTGTGTTAGTATTTTTTGATGATATACTAATCTGCAACAAGTCTTGGAAGGATCATGTTGAACATGTTGATAGAGTGCTCAAACTATTGGAGGAGAAACAATTATATGCAAAAACCTCCAAATGTTTCTTTGGAGTACAAGAGGTGGAATATTTGGAAAACCCCCACATCCATAAAGCATCTACGATGATTTATCAGGTTGACAGGGTATTATCTCAAATTTGTTAAGAATTATGGGAGAATAGTAACACCTCTAACAACATTACTGAAGAAAGATACATTTTCTTGGACTCTAGAAGCAACGAAAGCCTTTGAACATCTTAAAGAGGCAATGTGCGAAGCACCGGTCTTAGCTACACCAGACTTCACAAAAACCTTTATTATGGAATTTGATGCCTCAAGAAATGGAATTGGTGCTATTTTAATGCAAGAAGAAAGACCCATTGCTTTCGAAAGTCATCCAATCAAAGGAAAGTATTTACAAAAAGCTATTTATGAGGATGAAATGTTGGCAATACTACATGCACTTAAGAAATGGCGACCTTACCTAATGGGAAGACACTTCAAGGTAAAAACAAATCATGATAGTCTTAAATACTTTTTAGAACAAATATTATCTTAAGAAGAGTAGCAAAAATGGGTCAAAAAGATGTTGGGTTATGACTTTGAAATCAACTACAAAAAAGGGAAGAAAAATGTTGTTGCAAATGCACTTTCAAGAAAGGATGAGGATGTGGAAGCATTGCTTTGCGTTATTTCTATTATCCAACTAGATTGGCTAAATGAAGCAAGGGTTGAATGGAAGAATGACGAAGAAGTGTGGGAACTCATTCAAAAGTTACAACAAGACCCCAGTACATTTGATACATTTAGTTGGAAAAATTATTCGTTATGGTACAAAGATGGCTTATACCTCTATAAGAATTCCCAAATCAAACAAAATATTTTTATGGAATTGCACACCTATCCCTTAGGAGGGAACTCATGATTTTTAAAAACTTACCACAGGGTTAAGAAGGAATTATTTTGGGATAGCCTTAAATCTGATATTCAAAAGTTCGTGGCAGAATGTTTGGTTTTCCAACAAAATAAAGTTGAAACAATTAAGACCCCAGGTCTATTACAACCTTTATCCATTCCAATTTAATGTTAGGAGGAGGTTTCAATGGATTTTATCACAGGTTTACCCAAGTCCAAAGGAAAGAGCGTCATTATGGTGGTAGTTTATAGACTTACCAAGTATGCACACTTTTGTGCATTATCTCATCCCTTTAAATCTAGTACAATTGCTACTACATTTATGGAAACAATTCAAAATATTCATGGAAACCCAAAGATTATTATAAGCGATAGAGATCCCATTTTCACTAGAAATTTTTGGACATAATTATTTTCTTTTCTGGGTTATCAGTTAGCTCATAGCTCATCCTATCATCCTTAATATGATGGGAAAACTCTGATAGTGAACAAATGTTTGGATGTATATCTTTGTTGCTTTGTATTTGATAAACAGACACAATAGTTCAAATGGTTGCCTCTGGCTGAATGGTGGTATAACACTTCCTTCCATACTGTAGCAAAAAGGACCCCATTCATGGCACTTTATGGATATCATCCATCGTCCATCACATCATATTTAAGAGAAAATTCTAAGGTTAAAGCAGTGGAAGATCACATCGAGCATCAACAACAAGTTCTCAAACTCTTAAAGGATAACCTCACTTTGGCACATAATAGAATGAAACAACAGGCATATCAACATCACAACGAAAGAAGTTTTGATGTAGGTGACTGGGTATTTCTACGGCTACAACCATACAAACTAATGCCCCTTAAGTAAGCTAAGAAGGATAATAAATTATCACCAAAGTATTATGGTCCGTACAAGGTGTTACAAAAGATTGGTACTATGGAAAACAATTTGGAGCTTCATACAGCTTCCCAAGTGCACCCAGTTTTCCATCTTTCATGCTTAAAGAAGGTTATAGGTGACAAGATCCCAGTTCAAACAATATTGGCAGAACTTGACGAGGAATGAAAAATCATATTGGAACCTGAAGCAATCACAGAAAAAAGAACTCGATAGCTACAAAATCAATCAATTTTAGAGTATCTCATCAAGTGGAAAAACTTACCCACTGAATATTCCACATGGGAGGAGGAGAATTTTATACAAAAGCATCTAGAACTACTCAAGCGTTGAGGACAACACTTTTCTAAAGGAGAGGAGCATGTCAAGTCCCTATAACACTAGTGTAATCCTTATTATTATTATCATTGTAGCCCCTTATTGTTATTGTTGTTTCCATATTGTCCCCATATTGTTATTATTGTGCCCCATAGAAGCCCACTATTGTTATTGTTCTGCCCTTACATTATTATTATTATGTCGACTTTGACTATATTGTGACCCCTTAGAATCCTATATATGGAAAGGAGGTCTTGTCATTTGTATCATCTAAGAATTGTTCATTTGTGTAATGTAAAGGTGGTTTCCCCCTCAAAAAGTCTGATTTTGAAGTCATTGTTCTATCTTTTCTTCTATTTTGTGAGTTGGTTGCATAACAATGGTTTTGTGATGTCTAACTATGAGGTGGAATCACTGTTTGATGGGTTGAGGTGGATGGCCTCTGGAAGCTCTGGATGGTTTTGATTGATGTCTTCTATGAGATCCTACATTCATGCTTGGAATATGGCAAAAGGGTGAATAATTGAAGAGAGATTTGGCTTAGCCATTCTACGGTTGAGTGGAACATGGAAGTCCTATCCCAAGTTTGGATTTCGTATCATTAATGAAAGGTTATTTATCCTGTTATTTCCTTGAGTATTATGGTAGATTATATGTGGTGTATATATTTGTGTTTCATTGATATTTCTGTGCCTATTATGCTGATTATGTATGTGCTTTATGACAACAAATATGTATGGATTTCACCATTTTTTTACTCGTAATTGAATGATCAATGTATCGATGAACTAATGGATGGAATGAAAATTTATGTGTTGAGGCATCAATTGTTCTTAGCGATTCTCAGCTAACTATGAGACCCTTGTGCTCAGAATTGTTAATTACACCTGTAGATTACACATTTGCAATATGTTTGACGAAATGCCTGTCATGGCTAGTAGGGGTCCAATGAAAGTCTTGAACAAGTATTTTCTTTGGTACTGTCATTTCCATGATATTTTACTAATCTGAAGAGATGGTTCAATTATGGGTAGTGACTTGGGATCTGGGCCTAAAAAAGTGGCTCAAATCCTGGAGTCGTTGGCATAGCACTGACAATTTTGGTCTTTGGTCACTGGAAACCAAGCTTGTGAGAGAGACTTTGGGTTTCTAGTCGCCCTCATGCCTATAACATGGAAGTGATTGAGGCTTAAGTTGTCCAAAAGTTCAGTGGGACCCCAAGGTAAGCTGTCTAAAGTATTGGATTGGTTCCAAAGGGTCATGTAGCTGATGATTAATGTCTATATAGTGTGTTTCTATCGGTTCTACTTCCTTAACATGACTTAGGAGTTCGAATCATATCATAGTTGTCTCTCATCACATGTTTACCTCAGCTGGACAGTTGCTTGGGTAGATGTGGGAGGAGGGTGTTACAAAAGGCTAGGCTGAAAACACTGTCAGACCTAGAAAAACCCATGCCATAACATCAAAAGAACCACATGCAATACCATGCATGCCAAATATAGCAAGGAAAATACACATGCAAATTGATACCTGCAAAGAATACCACTGTAGCTACTTGATCCCGCTCTTCCTTGCTTGCTCCTTCCTTCCTCTTGCCTTCTTTTCCTTTCTTGATCCAATTCCAAAGTGCTCCTAGAAAACTCTAAGTGTCCAAGAGTGAGAGAGAGAGAGAGAATAATGAGAGAGCTCCAAAACTGAACTTACAAAAGGTTACAAAATGATCCTCATAAGCCTTTTTATTAACTAGGCCTCTATTTTCTTCTCTTTCCATTATTGTCCTTCATTTTCCTCCTCACATGCAATTTGTGACCTTTCACCTTCATTTTCTCCTTATTTCTATTATTTTCATAAATAAATGTGCCAAAAATGCCATTTTGCCTTTCCAAAGCCTTTGCCATTGCCTTTGCCAATTTCCTTAGCCATAATAAACCAAATGAACACCCACGGTAGCATGTCTTGCCCAACATTCAACTTGGAATAAGTGTCCCATAAACTGTGGTTATTATTTTTTCCTTTATTAACTTTTATTACATGGAACTTTTATTAGGGTTGTTAAATGTTTCTTGCTTAGCCATGCCACTAAGGACTCTCCTAGGTAGAATGCACCACTGCTTGTACTTTTTCTGTCATCCACATAGTCGGCCAAACCGCATTTGTGTATGTTGTCATTGTAAATTATTTACCTTTCAGATACCATAGTCCATAATATGTAGTCCCTTTCAAGTACCTTCATATCCTCTTTGTTGCTAACATATGACTTTGTTTGGGTGCTAATTGTTATATTGCTATTAATTCAACTGCCAACATTATATCTGGTCTAGAAGTTGTTAGGTATAACAAACTTCCTATCATAGATCTGTAAAATTTTTGATCCACATTAGGAGACTCATCATTTGCACATAGCTTACATCCAGTAGTCATGGGGTTTGAGACAAGTTTACATTCTTCCACTTGGAATCTTTTGCAGCACATCTCTTAGGTACTTCTTTTGAGAAATGAATATGCCTCTAGCCTTTTGTAGGATTTGAAGTCCTAAGTAGAAGGTAAGCTCTCCAATAATTGACATCTCAAACTCAGACTTCATCTCTTTGGAAAACCCTTTTACTAGATCATATCTATGAAACTATAGCGAGACAAAATCTAAAATTTGGACCTGAGGTTCAACACAATTTAGTCTCAAATGGTTTATTTTTAGCTTTTGAAACGTCGCAGAAAAAAGTTATAGCGAAAATTCCACGATGACCTATTTGGAGCAACAAAACTCTAGAATCCAAAGCTCTGATACCAAATGTTATGAAACCAGCTCACAAAAAGATAGAAAAGATAGATCAACGCCTTAGAATTCAGCCTCTTCGAGGGGGAAACCTCCTTTACATTACAAAAATGAACAATTTCTGGGATGATTCAAATGAAAAAACCTCCTTTCTATATATAAGAGTCTAAGGGGTCACAATATAACCAAGTTGACCTAACAATAATAATATAAAGGCACAAAAATAACAATAAAGGGATTCTATGGGGCACAATAATAACAATATGGGAACAATAGGGGCACAAAAATAACAATAAGGGATACAACAACAATAGTAATGGGGGAATCACTAGTATTATAGGGACCTTACACACACTCGTGTTGCTTGTTTAAGACTATATAGTGCTTTCTTTAACCTGCAGACATAGTTAGGCTTATCTAATAATGTAAAACCTTCAGGTTGTTCCATATAGAATTCATCCTCAAGATCACCATTTAGGAAGGTAGACTTCACGTCCATTTGGTACACCTTGAAATAATTGTAGCACACAAAGGACAAAAACATCCTGATTGCCTCCAATCTCGCGACTGGTACAAAAGTATCTTCATAATCAAGACCTTCCACTTGTGAGTAACCCTTACACACTAGTTTGACTCTATTTCTAACAACTTGACCATGTTCATTCATCTTATTTTTGAGTATCCATTTTGTGCCAATTACAAACATGTCTTGGTGTTAGTTCCCAAGTCTTGTTTTTCGTAATCTGGTCTAACTCTTTGTTCATAACATCTATCCAATTTTTGTCTTTACTTGCCTCATCAAAATCGATTGGCTTTACTTGTGAAAAAATAGCTATATGAAATTGATCATATTTTTCTACCAGTTGCCTCCTTGTTTGAACTCCACCTTTATCCCCAATAATTTGATTATTTTTTTTGAGTTTGTCTTGAGGGTCCTTCTGAATGAGTCTCTGTATCTTCTAATGCTTCATCTTGTAATTCATCTCTCGTTATTGTCATAATGGTGATGATCTAGAGGATTAATAAAACCCACGCTTTTATTCTTATCGGATATCTCTTCATTAAACCATATGTCTAGACATTCCAAAATATTGTTTAACCTCTTGTTACAACACACATATCCCTTGTTTTTTAATGAATATCCCAAGAATATTCCTTCATTTGATTGTGCATCAAACTTACCTAGCTTTTCATCATTATTTTTAATATAGAATTTACTCCCCAAAACTTTAAAATTCTTGATTGATGTTGGTTTCTGGTGCCACAACTCATAAGGTGTCTTATCACAGTTTGGTATGATATGTGCCTTATTGAGAATATGTACTATTGTATGTGCCGCTTCTTCCCAATAGGTTTTAGGAATGTTTCTTTCTTGCATCATGGATCTGGCCATTTGTTGAACATATTTGTTTTGTCTTTCTGCAACTCCATTTTGTTGAGGTGTGTCTGCAATAATATACTTTCGTTTTATGCCAAATTCATTACATAGTTTGAAAAACTCATCTGAGGTAAATTCACCTCCTCTTTCTAACCTTATGCACTTTATCTTGCACCCTGTTTGATTTTCTGCCAATCCAGTGAATTTTTTAAATTTCTCAAATGCTTCTGACTTATTTATGAGAAATTCCACCCAAGTCAATCTCAAATAGTCATCGATTACCAGCATGAATATTGTTCTCCTCCTGGTGCTTCTGTTCTGGAAGGCCCACACAAATCCATATGAACTAGCTGCTAAGGCTTACTACTTGATAGTTTATCTTTAAATTTGAATGATGTTAATGTTTATTTACCCATTTAACATGACTTACATATATATTTTTTAGGATTCTTTATTGTTGGTAGATCTCTGATTGTTCTCTTCTTGCTGAGTTTGATGATGTGATCAAATTTGAGATGCCCCAATGTCCTATGCCATATCGAGGATTCATCTTGTTTGTGGATGTAGCATTCCTCACTCTCTTCTTTCAATATATATACATTTTTCTCAGTTCAAACTCCTTTAGCCAGAACCTTCCCTATAGATGTTGACTTGATTTCATAGTCTTGAGCTCTAAAAATAACATCACAAACTTTGTCACACATATGAATTGCACTCAATAAGTTATGTTTTATACCATCTACAAACAATACATCTTGAGCCATTCCTCTTTTGTTGTTCAGACTGACTGTATCATTTCCTCTAATTCTTCCTGCTTCATCATTTCAGAATGTGACATTTCCAATTTTATTTTCATTCAGGGAAACAAACTTGATTCTATCTCCTGTCATATGTCTAGAGCAACCACTGTCCACGTATTGTTTATTGTTTTCATCTTGAGGATACAAAACTAGCTCACACTTGTTAGGTTTCTTTTCTTCTACGTTCTTTCTCCATTGCATTCATCCATTTGTTCTATAAATATTCTGAGATATTAATCTGTTGCCTTTAAGCTCACATTCATATGAATTGTGCCCAAATTTGTGGCAATAGAAACATTCAATGATATCAAGGAGAGGAGAAAATGCATTTTTGTCTAGATTCATGTTTGATTTAATGTTTGTGAATCCATTCTTTCTTATCTTAAAATTTCCCAAATCAAATCTTCTAACATAAGACCTACAATTTATAGCTTTATGTCCATTTTATTTTTTATTTTTTATATATATATATTTTATATTTATTTATTTAGCAGCAGCAACAATATCCATAAAACAAATATCTATACCTGGTAGTGATTCTGTTTGAGAATCTAACCATCTTGACATTTGATAATCATGTCTCCTGAAGAAGTGTAGTTTCTGATAGATTGTTGTTTGATTTTCCATTTCTTTTGCCTTCTGTACTTTACTGACAATGTTCCTTTGCAGTTGTTCATTTGATGTTGAAGTGTTACTCAAATTTTTGTTCTAATATTGATGTGAGTTGTCATCCTCTCGCTTAGTATCTTTTACAATGGTGATTGTCCTTTTATCGCTTGTCTTGGATTTACTAGATTCTCCTTCATAGCCTAATCGAGTGTTTATGAATGGAGACCTTTGAGCATTTAATATCACATCCAGTTTTTCAGATCCTTTTATGTGCTGAATATTCATGTTTAGTTCCGTTTGAGCCTTCTCTAGTTTTTTATTCAGACTTACCACCTCTTCATTCAATATTTCACACTCATGGATTTTCTCTTTTATGTTCTTCATTAAAATATCTTCCACCTTCTTTTCTTCTTCAATTTCAACTTTCAACTTGATGATGTCTTTTGAATTTGATTCTTTCTTTATATGTTTCAATATGATATCTTTATTCTTTCTATTCTTTAGTTTAAGCCTTTCTATTTCATCTAGGGAACTGACTAACTCCCCCTCAAGGTCTACCTCACCTTTCTCTTCTTCTTCATATTCATGGAAATAATTTTCAATTTCTTCCAAGGCCATCAACATGAATTCGGTGGTTCCATATTCACTAGAGGATTCATTGGAACTTTTAGATCCATTGCTATCTTATTGAGCATAGAAACTTTTTCTTTTGTATTTTATCTCTTTTTGCTTTTGTTAGACTTGTTCTTTTCTTTCCCTTTAGGTTGATTTTCCTCTTTCTTATAAGGACATTTTGATGCATAATGTCCCACTCTTCCACAGTTAAAACACTAAAATGGAAGTGTAGAAAATATGTGATAGGTTAACCCAATAATGCAATATAAATCAAAGCATAATACTATAACCTACTTCTACTATCAATTTATGGAAGCTTAAAGATCGAGCTGAACAATATAACTAGAAGAAGAAGAATCAATGGCACAATACACATGAAAATACTTTGGTGAAAGTCTTAGATAAAAACCCCACACTATTGTATTATCATACATGGTGGAAATACATAGGAATTAGACAAAGCCTTGGCTCTCAAAACTAGCCAGCTCTGAGTACAATGTTCACGGATGCTCACAGGAAATCTTGGCTTCTCTCCAACCTTCCTCTCTGCCCTCCAAGCTCCTATTTACTTGCGTTGTTCCTTGTGGATGATTATTCTATTACCAAGTGGAAAGCCAAGCCTTCAAAACTGCGCAATCCTCAAGGATGAATCCTTGACTGCATGCATGAGTTTTCTCCATGAGAAAACACATGCAACTGATATTACACTACCCTTGAACATTAATCTCAACTGGGTCTTTCTTAGAATAGAAATGTATGAGTTTCTAATGAGGGAATCTTCAGTTAACTAGAGTAGCACTAGTTGAGTACATTAATGCATCAACTGATTATTAACTCATTATTAGTTCCTGAGATAGTTTGGATCTAATTTAACTAGACTTAACTCAGTAAACTGAGTTAATTAATTACAACTCAAATATAACTAAATCTTATCTCCTTAGTTTAAGGGATAACTCTTGCATGACTTCAAAAAGACTTCTAACTTGAATTTCTCCAACTAGTTAATTTAAAATAAATAAATTAATTATTTCCAAGTAGCTGTTAAGACTAAATTCAATTTTAATTCACAATTTAATTCAAGGAAAAATTAAATTGGAATATTCTTGTTTCTATATTTCAACACTCCCTCTCAACAAGAAAGGGATTATCTGCCACCCCCATCCTGTCTCTATGGAACTCTAATTTACACTTTGACAATGCCTTTGTCAAAATGTTAGCATCTTTCTCCTCTGTTGAAATATACTGCAACAACATGATCCTCCTCGCTACACAGTCTCTGAGATGATGATAACGGATGTCGATGTGCTTGGAACTATCATGAAATACTAGATTCTCAGAGAGTTTGATACAACTTTTATTATCACAATAGATCACAGTTGGATCCATCCTCTAATCAAACAAACCAACTAGAATTTTCCGCATCTAGATGGCCTCACATGCCATGTATTCTACCTCTGCCGAGCTAAGTGCAACCGACCTCTATTTCCTGCTGTACCAAGAAACTGTCGCTAACCCAAGGTTGAAAATCCCTCCTGATGTGCTCTTCTAATCTGATGGACTCCTTGCCCAATCTGCATCAGTGAAGCCCTATAGCTTCACTCCCTCTGTCTGTCTGTACCATAATCCATACTGAGATGTGCCTCTAAGGTATCTCAAAATACATGCTTTTCTGCCTTCCAAAACATCTTGGTAGGCTGAACCATCGCTTGAATCAGCTGGTTCACCACATAACATAAATCTGGTCATGTGTTCATAAAGTACATCAGTGAACCCACAAGCTGCCTGTACACAGTAGCCTCTACCACTTCTCTTGAAGTAGCAACCTCCTTCCTCCAGTTACCTGCTAGATGAGTCTGCATGGGCTTTCACTTCTCCATGTGGAATCTCCTGAGTATCTTGTTGGCATACTTGCCCTGAGACACAAACAACCCCCCATCCTTCTGCCACACTTACATGCCAAGGAAGTAATTCATGAGGCCCATGTCTTTCATCTTGAATTCTCTTGAAAGGTCCTCCTTGCAAGACACGATCAACTAATCATCACCAGTCAATATGAGATTATCAACATAAATTACGATGATCAACAACTTACCTTTCACCACAATGTGGTATAGGTTCACATCCGCTTCACTCTTTGTGAAGCCCAACCTGGTGAAGTAGTTGTCTATCCTGGTACCAAGCAGGAGGTGCTTGCTTCAGCCCGTACAATGCTCTCTTGAGTCGGAACACATGCGACTCACGATTGAAGGTCTCAAAACCTTTTGGATGCTCTATGTACACCTCTTCCTCAATCTGGCCATTGAGGAATGCAGTCTACACATCCATTTGATGGATCTTCCAACCCATCTGTGTTGATAGTGCCAACATAGATATGATAGATGAGTACCTTGCTACAGGAGAAAAAGTCTCATCACAGTCAATCCCCTCAACTTGTGAAAATCCATGGGCAAAAATATTGCCTTATGCTTCTCCACACTACCATCAGCAGCTTGCTTTACCTTGTAAAGCCAATGAGAACTCACAAATGACTTGTTCTTCGGTCTGAGAACCACATCCCAAACACTGTTACGAACTATGGAGTCATACTCCTCCACCATAGCATCAACCCAAATCAACTGCTGTGCTGCTTCCTTAAAGGAAGATGGCTCGGTCTCAACATATTCCCCAGCAAGGCCATGTATTCAGTGTACCTCTCAGGTGACCTCCTCTATCTGCGCTGAGAAGATGGTGCTCCCACATTCTCTTTCGCATCCTCCAACAATCTGTTAGCTTCTTTTGTGTGCTTTTGTCCATATCTGGAAGACTCTGCTTGAGTGGATGTCTCCACTCCTGGAACCTCTGTACACGGCTGCTCCGCATTAGTCTGAGGCTCCTCCTCATTAGGAACCAACAGTTCCTCCAAAACCTTTAGTTGGAGCTCCCTCTCAAGGGAAACTCACATGCTCTTCTACTCATCAAACTTGAGATCTTTGCGAACCACTGTCCTCCGACTAGTAGGCAAGTACACCTGCTAGTTGTGAGGTGTATCAGTGTACCCGCCAAATATCCCCAACTCTGCTGTCGGCTCAAGATTCTTCTGTGCATCCTTTGTCACATGGCAATATATTGATGAGCCAAAGATCCTAAAGTGACCCACATCTGGTCTCTTACCAAAGAAAGCTTCCTCTGGTGTCTTCATCCCAAGTATACGATGTAGGCTTCTATTCTGCAAATAGACCGCTTTGTTGCATGCCTCAGCCCACAAGTGAAATGGTAGGCCTTGGTCATGTAGCATTGCTCATGCTGCCCCTACAATAGTTCTATTCTTCCTCTCGGCCACTCCATTCTGCTGTGGATTATGAGGTGCCATTAACTCTTGTTTAATTCATTCCACTGCATAGAAGTCTTTAAACTCTTGAGAGACATATTCTCCACCATTTTCGCTTCTCAAGGCATTGATCTTCTTCCATGACTCTTTCTTGACCAAAGATTTGAACTCACAAAACTTTGTGAAAGTTTTGTCCTTCTGCATGAAATAAATCCATCATTTATGAGAACAGTCATTAATTAAAAATCACATAATACCTTTGCTTCACTATGGATTCCATCGAGAATGGTCCACACAAATTAGTATGAACTCTCTAAGAGAGCCTCTGCTTGATTGTCTTGGTCATGAAAGGAAGACTTGGTGTACTTTCCCAAGGTGCAACCTTTGCATGTGTCAACTTGCTCAAGTTTACCTTTGGTAATTCTTGTAGATATCTGCTGCATTATCTTCAAAGCCCCATGATGCAAATGGCCCAACCGCTTGTGCCACAACTCACCAATGTCTTGGCTTTGCACCAATTCCGCTTTCGTACTCAATGTTACACAATCATCTACATCTAGTTTATAGAGATTCTTCACCCAAATCCCTATTCTCCTGGTCTGACCCGTGGCTATGTGTCTTAGGAACACCTTTCCTTTACTGAAGAAAACATCGTAGCCTTTGTCCTCCAACATCATGACTGATAATAGGTTCTTCTTCAGTCCAGTCACATACATCACATTTGTCAAGGTGAGAGGAGCTCCATGCTCCCTCTGAAAAGCAACCATGCCCACTCCTGAAACACTATACCTTCCATCATCACCCATCTCTATGCGCATCTTGAGGTCTTTCTACATCAAGGCACTGAATAATTTTTTATCACTAGTCATGTGGAATGAGGCTCGACTGTCAAGATACTAGACATAACCCATCATCGATGAAACCATGCATGCGATGAGGGTAAAGTTCATTTCGAACTGAGAGGCTAATGCCTCACCTTATGATCCTTTCGAGGATCCCTGATTGGACTTCTTCGATGGACAATTAGTCGCATAATGTCCCATCTTGTGACAATTAAAGCATCTTACTTATACATGTCACCCTTCTTCCCTCCATGAGAAGAATTCAATTTGAAATGGGAAGCCTTCCCCTTCTCTTTCCTTGCCTTACTGGCTAAGGCCAAATTTTTTTCATCATCATTCTTGGATGAAGAACCATCTCGTGTGCTCCTCTTGATCTCCTCCTACATAAGATCTGACCACAATCGTTCCCAATCTGGTAGTTTCTCTCTTCCATTCACAGAGTCCTGGTAGATATTCCAACTCTTTGGAAGGCCAAGGAGAGCAAGGCTCACCATATCATCATCGACAGTAGTTATTCCCACACTACTAAGCTCATCTTTGCAGGTGGTGAGCTTGTTCAAATATGTGGAAATAGTATCGCCCTTATCCATCTTGATTCTTCGAAGCTTATCCTTGAGCCCCAATTTCCTCTGGTCGCTACTGTTCTGGTAGAGGTCCTTCAATGTCTTCCACATTGAAAATGGAGTATCCTTCCCATGAAGACTCGAGACAATATGGTCTTGAACTCCCTCAAGGATGATCCGTCTCGCCTTCGCCACACACTTCTTCCACTCAACCAACTCTTGTACATTAGTTGAAGTTGGCTTTGGGATTTCTTGATCAATGAATTCCTTCAAGCCATTGTCTTCTAATACAACCTCCATTCTATCTTTCCATGCTATGTAATTCGAGCTACCTTCCAAGGGATAATTTAGTCTCAAGCCATAGAACACCATTGGCCAACCTTGAAGTATGATATGAATTCGATTTTCACCTGCAACCCCAAACTTCAAACTTCGAATTCTCTTCTCAGTATACTATTTACAGCTCCAATACCATGTAGAAAATATGTGATAGGTTAACCCAATAATGCAATATTAATCAAAGAAGAATACTATAACCTGCTTCTACTATCAATTTGTGGAAGCTTAAAGATCGAGCTGAACAATATAACCAAAAGAAGAAGTATCAATGACACAATACACATGAAAATACTTTGTAGAAAGTCTCAGATAAAAACCCCACACTATTGTATTATCATACATGGTGGAAATACATAAGAATTATACAAAGCCTTGGCTCTCACAACTAGCCAGCTCTCAGTACAATCCTCATAGATGCTCATAGGCAATCTTGGCTTCTCTCTAGCCTTCTTCTCTGCCCTCCAAGCTCCTATTTCCTTGTGCTGTTCCTTGTGGATTATTATCCTATTACTAAGTGGAAAACCAAGCCTTCAAAACTACGCAATCCTCAAGGATGAATCTTTGATTGTATGCATGAGTTTTCTCCATGAGAAAACACATGCAACTGATAGTACACTGTCCTTGAACATTAATCTCAATTGGATCTTTCTCAGAATAGACATGCATGAGTTTCTGATGAGGGAATCTTCAATTAACTGGAGTAGCACTAGTTGAGTGCATTAATGCATCAACTAACTGTTAACTCACTATTAGTTCCTCAAACAGTTTGGAACTAATTTAACTGGACTTAACTCATTAAAATAAGTTAACTAATTACAACTCAAATATAACTCAATATTATCTCCTTAATTAAGGGATAACTCTTGCATGACTTCAGAAAGGCTTCTAACTTGAATTTCTCTGACTAATTAATTTAAAATAAATTAGTTAATTATTTCCAAGTAGCTGTTAAGACTAAATTTGATTTTAATTCACAATTTAATTCAAGGACAAATTAAATTGGAATATTCTTGTTGCCATATTTCAACAGGAAGTTTTCCTTTGTACTTACCTATGCCTTTCTTTAACCTTTTGAAATTTTTTTTTCTTCTTCTTCATCAGAACTTGAGCATGAACACTCCTTTTCTTCTATGGGCTTGTTTGCCTCAAAAAATGTCTCTCTGCTGACTACCTTCCCTTTTGAAATTCTCATCTCATATGATGTCAAAGAGCCAAGTAGTTGATCTATGTTCAAAGTCTCAAAGTTCACTATCTCTTTTATAAATGAAACCCTAGGATTGAATTTAGAAGGTAATGAACTCATTATTTTCGGAACTATTACACTTTATTTTATCATTTCTCCTAGACCCATCATGATATTTACAACTTCATCAACTCTTAAAAATAATTTAGATATATCTTCATCTTAATTCATTTTTAAGGCCTCAAACTGCATTCTATACACTTGTAATTTGACCATCTTCACCTTTTTATCTCCTTCATGAATATTTTCTAATTTAACCCAGATGTGTTTGGCTGTCTCACAATGCATTACTTTGATAAACTCAGTCTCATATAAACCACTCAGAAGTGCATTCATAGTTCTTGCACTAAGTATAAAATTTAGTTAGGTATCTTTGTCACTGGTTATTTCCTTTGGTTCTTCATACCCTATCATCACAACAACCCAAAATTCTACTCCTAGAGACATTAAATATGTCGTCATTCTCACTTTCCAGAAGGCATAATTTGTACCAGGAAATAGAGGGGCTTTATTTGTTGAGCATCCTTCTTGACTAGCCATTTTAGGACCTCCTTCTAGTTTTTAGACTGTTACTGGAGGAACTTGGCTATGATACCAATTGATATTTATAGTTGGGAATTACTAGGAGGGGATAAATCAGTGATCCAAAATACTTTACATTTTCTCAACTTAATTTTTTTCTTATGCAACTAATTGTTCATACTCGTGCTCTACTATTATTGAATTCCTTTTGCAGGTGTCAAAGGGAGAAATTTGTAGATTTCTTTATAAAAAGTTCAAGAACATTCACACAACATTCAAGAACCGACCCATAAAGACTCCAGATTTAAGTGGAAACCTCGAAGGGAGAGAACCACAAATTTTAGGATGAAAGTGATGTGAATGAAATCTTCTACTCCTTAGTACATCAGATTTTTATAGTCTCCAACATACAAGAGGCTCCTACCTCAAAGGAAGCTCCAACTCCCACATATTTTCTGTAGGCTACAACCCACAAGAGGCTCCTACCTCAACAGGCTACAACCTATTCTTTTTCAATCTATAATATAGAAAGGGGAAAAAATCTCTCAAGCGCAATGTAAAGTCACAAATGTTGGTTACCTAATTCACAATTCTTCTCTCAAGTTTACTGCTACACTGCTTCTCCTTTTCCACTTTGTGTCTCTTCTGCTGCTGCTCATCAATTTCCTATGCAAATTGTTTTTATTTTTGTTCCACATTGTATATTTTATAAGAAAGTCTCATTGGATGTTTGTATTCTTTGCAAGAATATGAAATGAGGCATTTTTTCTTGGTCTTCAAAAAAACTGTTCATAATCTTGTCTCTTCATTTCCAGTTCTGAAAAATAATTTGTAACATAAACTAGAGCTTAAATAAAACAACTCAACCAATAATGATTATTTTGTATCATACATTTTATGTTCAATGAAAACATACATTTTTCAGCGTGTGTCTAAATCAAATATATTCCATTTGACAATGTTTAGTGTTTACATTGATTAGCATAGCCTTTTCACTTCACATAACTTTCAACCTTTTGCATTCAAGCAAAAATTATCACCAATACAATATTCAACATTCAACCTTCATGTGCACTTCACATTCAACATAAATGATCACCAATGTGATCAATGACATCAATGCTAATATTACCAACATACATGACCCAATTTAGGCCCTCAAATCAATTTAACTTAGCCAACTAAGTGAAATTAACTTAGTTAACTCATTCTTGTTATCTTGTGATGTGGAATTACAATTTTCTCCTAATTTGATTAAAGGGAAAATTAAATCAGGATTTTCTTGTTTCCATTTTCAACACTCCCTCTCAACAAGAAAGGGATTATCAAATACCCAAATCCTGTCTCTATGGAACTCGAATTTTCCTCTTGAGAATGCCTTTGTTAAAATATCTACATCCTTTTCCTCTGTAGGAATGTATTCTAACAACATGATCCACCTTTGCACACAATATCGTAGATGGTGATACTAGATATCGATATGCTTGGATCGATCATGAAAAAATAAATTTTCGGAGAGTTTGATACAACTCTGATTGTCAAAGTAAATCACGGTGAGATCCATCATCTGATCAAATAACCCAACAAGAATCTTCCTCATCTAGATAGCTTCACAAGATGCTTGAATAGCAACCATGTACTCTACATCTGATAATTGAGTGCAATTGATCTCTGCTTCCTACTATACCAAGAAACTATCAATATTGAAGAATACTCCTGAAGTTCTCTTATGATATGATGGAATACCTTCCCAATCTACATCTGTGAAGCCTTGAATCTTCACTCCTTCTGTCCTTCTGTACCAAAGACCATACTAGGTAGTGGCTATGAGGTATCTCAACACATGTTTGACTGCCTTCTAATACAGTTTGGTTTGATTAACCATTTCTTGACTAAGATGGTTAACTACATAACACATTTCTATTCGTGTGTTAAAAAAATACATAAGTGAACCCACAAGCTGCTTATAAATAGTAGCCTACACCTCCTCACTTGAAGTGGCATTCAGTTTCCTCCAAGTGCCTGCTAGAGGAGTGTGCATGGGATTGCTACAGTCCATGAAAAATTTATCAGTATCTCGTTGGAATACTTTCCCTGAGAGACAAAAAATTCCCCATCTCGTTGCCATACTTCCAAACCGAGGAAATAAAGCATGATTCCCATGTCCTTCATCTCGAATTTTCTTGCAATATCGTCTTTGCAAGACTTGATAAAATTCTCATCACTAGTTAAAATTAAATCATCGACATTAATACTATAATCAATAATTTACCTTCAAATATAATATGGTAAAGGTTTGCATCTGCTTCACTTTTGGTGAAGCCTAACTTGGTGAAATAGCTGTCGATCCTGGTGTTCCAAGAACGTGATGCTTGTTTCAATCCATACAATGATCACTTGAGGTCTACACACATGCGACTCTCTGTCGAAGGTCTCAAATCCTTCTGACTGCTCAATGTACACCTCTTACTCAATCACTCCATTGAATAATTTTGTTTTCACATCCATTTGGTGGATCTTCCACCCCATCTACACTGAAAGACATAGAATTGATTTGATTGAAGAGTACCTTGCAAATGGAGCAAAGGTCTTCTCATAGTTAATTCCTTCCACCTGAGAGGACCCCTTGGCCACAAATCTGGCCTTGTGTTTCTCCATTCTTCCGTATGCTGCTTGCTTCACCTTATAGATCCACCTCGAACCTACCACTGACTTGTTCTATGGTCTTGGGACAACTTCCCAAACACTGTTTTTGACTATGGAATCATATTAATCTACCATGGAATCAACCCATACTAGATTCTGCACTGCTTCCTCGAATGAGGATGGTTCTCTCTCAACTAGCTCACTCATCAAAGACATGTGCCCAATGTACCGATCTAGAGACCTCCTCTTCCTGCGCTGTGATGTGGTTGTTGCCACATTCTCTCTAGAATCATACAATAATTTTTCAGCTTCCTTGGTGTGCTTTCTTCCATCTCTAGATGTCTCTACATGAGTGGGTTCTTCCACTCTCTACTCCTCTGCTTGTGGCTTCTCCACAACATGCTAAGGTTCTTCCTTTGAAGCCAAAAGCTCCTCATCCACATGCAATTGAAGCTCCCTCTCAAGGGAACATCTCAAGGCCTTATCTTCATCAAAATTCACATCTCTATGGACAACTGTCATCTTGTGAGATGGAAGGTACACTTGATAGTTTTGAGGTGTACCAGTGTACCCCAAAAATATGCCCAACTCAGATGTCGAATCTAGATTTTTCTTTGCGTCCTTGGAAACATGAAAATAAAGTGATGAACCAAAGATCCTAAAGTGTTACGCATCTTGTTTCTTCCTTGAAATATCTCCTTCTAGTGTACGCATCCCGAGAATCTGATGAGGACTCTTCTTTTGAACATATACAACTATGTTTCATGCTTCAACCCACAAGTGCAATGGTAAGCCCTGATCATGCAACATCGCCTGTGAAAGTCCCACAATACTTCTGTTATTCCTCTCAGGCACCCCATTCTACTGTGGGGTAGGGGGTGCTATTAACTCCCTTTGAATGCCTTATGTTGCACACAGTTTATTTAACTCATTTGACACATATTCACCACCGTTATTTCTCCTTAGAGCCTTCACTTTCCTACCATTGTCTTTCTCAATAATTGCTTTAAATTTATAAAATTTGGAGAATGTTTGGTATTTCTTCTGCATGAAGAAAATCTAGCACTTACGTGAGAAATCATCTACAAATATAACATAATACCTATTCTTGGCCATGGAGGTTGCTGAGAAAGGTCCACACACATCTGAGTGAACTCTTTCGAGGACTTCTTGTGCTCTACTGTCCTTATCATGAAAGGTGGATTTGGTGTAATTCCCTAGTGTACACCCTTTACATGTATCCCACTGCTCTAGTGCAACCTTGGGAAGTCCTGTAGAAATATGCTACATGATATTCAAGGATTTATGGTGCAAATGGCCCAATATTCAATGCCATAATTCACTGATGTCTCAGCTCTACACCTTCTCTTCTATTGTGCTCAATACTACACAATCTTCTACATCCAATTTGTAGAGGTTCTTCACCCGAACCCTAATCCGCTTCACTTTTCCTGTGGTGATATGTCTATGGAAATACTTTCCTTTTATAAATATCACATTGTAGCCACAGTCTTCCAACATAGCAACTGAAACTAAATTCTTCTTCAGACCCAGAACATACATGACATATTTTAATGTGAGAGGAGAGACATACTCCCTCTTAAAAGTAATTGTACTAATATCGGTTGTGCTATAATTTCCATAATCTCCCATCTTGATGTGCATCTGGAGGTCCTTCTCGTCCAAGTCACTAAATTTTTTTTTGTTGCCTGTCATATGGAAGGATGTTCCACTATGCAGATACCACACACTACCCATCACCAATGTTACCATGCATGCAATGAGTGTGAAATCCAACTCGAATTGTGAAGCTAGAGCTTCACTTGTCACTCCTCCCGAGGGCTTCTTGCTAACCTTCTTGTGTGGAAACTTCGTGGCATAGTGTCCCATGTCATGATAGTGAAAACATTTAATCTTTGAAAAGTCTTTCTTCTTGATTGCCTAACCATAATCTCCTTTGGATTAGGATTCTTACCTTTCCCTTTCTTTTCCTTTCCATCCAAGACACATTTCTCCTCATCGTCAACCTTGGATGAAGTTCCCTCTCTATTGCTTTGGCTGATCTCTTCCTGCATGAGATTAGATCATAACTGCTCCCATCTTGGTAGTTTGTCTCTTCCATTCACAGAATCCTGATAACTGTGCCAACTCTCGTGAAGACCCAACATAGCTAGAGCTACCATATCTTCTTCTAGAATAGTAATACCGACCCCTCCAAGTTCATCATGACACTATGTGAATTTTCTTTGGTACAGTGGAATTGATTCAACCTTCTTCATTTTGATACTATGAAGCTTGTCCTTCAGTGCTAGCTTCTTGTGCTCACTATTGTTCTCAAACAAGTCAGTCAGTGTTTTCCACCTCACAAATTGATTTTATTTCTCGTGGTGATTTAGGACAATATGATCTCGAACTCCCTTAAATATGATCCTCCTCGCTTTAGCTACATCCTTCTTCCACTAAGCGAGCTACTGGACATCAAATTTTGGGGGTTTAACTACATATATATTGATGTAATCTAGTAGCACATTATCATATAATATGGCCTCCATATGTGTCTTCCATGCCATAAAATTTGTGGTTCCTTCTACAGCATACTCGAGCCAAAGTCCGGTGGAAGTCATCTTTTTAGTCCTAGAGAAAACCTGCAACACTAATCTTGTAATTCCAACCTACAGCACAAAATTCAAATTCTCTTGTCTCATGTGATTCTAGCTCTGATACCATGTAGAAATTCCTTGTAGATTCAAACTTATTATGTAATATGCTAAAAAAAAGACTTGAATCTACTCTACTCATCAGCGGAAATAATTAATCGATTGAGAAATCGCAATATTAAATATGAGACAATATTCAATCACATATTCCCAGAGATTTATCTAAGGGGAAAAAACTGATCAAAACCCTTTCCTATATGTGTTGCATTAGTTAGAAAATAGAGAAGAAATACAATGCTTGTTCAAGCCTAAACAATCTCTGCACAAGTATAATCTATATCACTGCCTCACAAGCTGACTCTGGCCAATACTTAGCTAATTCTGCTACCATCCAAGCTCCTATTTCCTTGCACTATTTCCTTGGGAATTAACCCCTTATTAATTAGGGAAATTCCTCATCCATAATTGGACAATCCCTATTGGCCCTTCTATGATTGCATGAACCACCTGTACAACTTGCATAATTATACAATTGGTAGTACACTACCCTTAAACTCCAATCTCAACTGGGTAACTCAAATTTAATGCATGCATGATTTAATTATGGCTGATTGATCAGTTAACTAGTTGAACACTGAAGCTACGCGCCACTGCTAGACCTCCTACTAGTTCATGCATTAGTTGGAACTAGTTTAACTGACATTAACTCAATTTAACTGAATTAAATTATTAAAACTCAAATCAAACTCAACCTAGGATCCCAAAATTTAGGAACCACTCTACTTGACTCAAGTTAGGCCCTCAACTCGAATTAATTGAGCCAACTAAGTGAAATTAAATCAGTTAACTCATTCTTGTTGTCTTGTGACGTGGAATTAAAATTTTATCCTAATTTAATTCAAGGGAAAATTAAATCAGGATTTTCTTGTTGCCATTTTCAACAATGTGCCATTCTTCACTTTTTTGGCTACATGTAACTCAAGGTGACTTGTGCTTGATGGTACTTTTTCATCCAATGATTGTAACAATAAGTAATCTACATGTTTTCAAAGAAACCAAAGTCTATAAATCCAACCAAGTTTCTTTGGAAATTTAGTGTGGGGGTTATTTATAGTAATTCCAAATTTTACCTTCATTATCCATTCTCTTCACTAAGCTTCTCTTGGCATGCCCAACCACTATGTGAGGCTACCCAATTATCTCTGTTGTTCCTTGTCATTGTCCAAGGGCACATATTAATTTTGTGGAATGTTTTCCATTGTGTAAAAGGAACCCAATCCAAATTATCTATTGACCAACCTGTTGCCGCATCTGTTTATGCCAGTCAATGACTACCAAATTTATCAGGCAATAGAGGTTCTTGAATCTATTCAAGTCTAGGGACTTACATGTTGCCTCACTTAAATTCATTTTTTCCATTAACAACATCTCCAAGAACTCATTGTATCCTAAAGTTTGCTACTGAGACTCATACCATCCACAATTAATTATTTAACCACTTTGCGATTCCATTACTATAATCAGTGTGTAATTATCAACTTATCAAACTTCTTTTGAACAAATTTCTTCCACATAATTTTTCCAAAACATAGCATCTTGGATTTCTATGCTACTGCTACTGCTCCTAATATTCCTGCAACTCAATTTTCACTAAGGTCATACAATTTGTCGTTGTTGTTTCTTACTAATGCGACTGTAACCAATTGTCTAATGCTATTGTTGCTACTATAATATAACTATATAATACTACTATTTATATTGTAACCTAATTTTCTAATGTTGTTGTTGCCACTTTCCATTATGGTTTTATCTCATCCTTCACTAAAAAGGATGTACCACTCTACAACAATGACAATTTTGAGACATATTGCTTTATTATCACTTTTGACCCATTATATGATGCTTTTGCACTCCCCCATGATTCCCAAGAATCTTCAATTCAACCACATGAGAATGCACTTATTCATGCCCAAAACATTGATGTCCCTCTGCACTTTAATACTTGTGTATAACTATACTAGACCAAGGAAATGTTGCTACCTTCACCTCCAGGTTGTTAAGTTTTCTCTTACAACCCAACACTCCTAAATTATTCATTGAACTTGACACCTTTTCTTGGTGCACTTAGAGTCCACTGTGAGCCCTTATGCAATGGGTTTCACTAAGGCATAAAATTAATGAGAAGAGGGGTGGAGATGGAAATCATAGAAAATTTCCTCTAATACTCCAACAATTCATCAAAAGTCCACCAAGTCCGATGAGGAAATCAAAAGACTTCCATAGCTATTGAGAGAGGCACATTTTTTCCAATCCTTTTATTTCCCTCAACCAATATTCTCACAATATTTAGGTCATCTTGGAAATCATCCTCAAATCTTCCCAAGTAGCACTCCACTTGAAGGTGGGTGAACATCTTCCTTGTCAATTTGGTCTACTTTCCATTTTGACATCTAGTTTAAATGCACCTATTTACTTGGTTGATTCCTTCATTGTCTTCATCCATTCACTTAATGCTAAACTATCCTTCTCCCCCAATAAAGTGTTCACCACTTTGGTATTGTTTTCATTCCCAAACAAAGGGAAGTCTTTACACCTCTTCCTTAAGCTACCAAGTCACCTCTTGCAACTAAATAAGTTCTTCAAGGAACCAATGCATTGTTTCCTCTATTCTCACTGTCCTCCTTCTTGGACAATAGATTTCTTATAGTTTAGCAATGTGAAGAAGAGAATGGCCAACATGAATTTCAACTATCAAAAGTTTTGTTCTCTTGATAAAACAAGCTACCTCCTTTGTCCAACACTTCACTAAACTTGGTAACTTTACTAATGCCCTAGGATCCACAACCTACTCCTAGTTAGTGATTTACCTTTGACATTTATTAGTGAAAAGAAGCCTAGTAGGTGGTTTCCAAGGAAACTTCCAATCATTTTTCTCATAATTTTTTCAAAACCCACAATGGGCTTTTCTTTAGTGAACTTTTGTTTTATTTCCTTTACAAAACTAATGTCCACCAAACGTTACATGGAACTCCCTTGGAGTCCCATGTGTTTATCCTCCGTCATATCCAATGTTAAGCCCCATGTTAACCCAAAAATCCCTTATTAAGCCCTAGACATAGAGTTATTACATTTTTATTGTTATATTTTTATGTAGGCTAGAATCCCTCATGGTCCTATTTTATTATAATTTAACCCTTTGTCTTCTATATATACACTACAAAGACGTAGTCTTAGCCTCATAAAATATTGTCTTGTAGATTGTATTCTTTGTATAAGGAGGTTCGAAGAGAAATGTAATTATTGGTTTCTTACGATTTTAAGGTGCAAGGATCATAACATTTGGTATTAGAGCTCATGATCCTAGTGTTTTTCTACTTCAAACAACTCATTGTGGAATTTTCGTTATATTTTTTTTTTGTGGGAAGTTTTAGAAGGTGAAACTTGGAGAAAAATGAGAAGACATAATGAGAAATATCTTGTTCAATTTTAAAAATTTGGTTTGCTATGTTAGACTAAATATCACACTGAGAGTGGGGGTGAATCAATGTAGTGGAAAACTTATCATTTCAAAACATTTCATCAATAATTAACCATGTAAAAATGTGTCAGAATAGTTTGGATTATAAAAATGAACGAAACCATGCATCAAGAAGCCATCATCACATCAACATAAGAGAACACGAGATTTTATGTGGAAACACTTGTGAGAGAAAACCACAAATTAATTTTATCTTCTTCTTCTATTCATTTACATCGATTTGTAGGCACTAAATTGTTGGAGGTACTAACACCTAAAATGTGCAAGCACCTAATTGCAATAGGATACAAAATGATTGAGGAACCAACTTAAAAAATGGGAAATATACCACTTGTAATAGGCAAAAACCTGATTGAGGCACCAATCTAAAAACTATGAAAGATTCAACTTTCTATAGGATTCAACCTGATTGAGGCACCACCTTAGTGGATGCACCCACATCCTTCTTCAACTTTGTGTGGATAGATTTTCATAATATTTCAAATTTGATCCACAAGATCAAATATTCAATTTGCCTTTTGTTCATGTATAAAAATGACTGTCCACCTACTCAAATTGCCAATAATCATGATCTCCCAACTCTCAAATATTATTTAATGCTTCTACTTGAAAAATTAAAAATAAATCTAATCAATAAACCTTTTTCATAAATATTTTTTCACTCAATTCCCCCCCAAAATGTTAGAAAGATTAATTGTTCTACAAAACAATTATTTTTGGCGCATGTTCTATAAAATGGATAAGCTCTGGCGAGAATTCTATAAAAGGTCTCTTGTTAGTTAACTCAACCATTCGATAGAATGGGTCTTTGTTGGAAAAATACTAAAATACTAAAATAATCAACCATCCACCAGGTTCAAACCCTTGACCTCACAATAAACAAACCACATGACAACCAACTGGGTTACAACATACCTCGTGCGGGGAGGAGACTTCAATTCTATTTGGTGAGGCCTTGTTTGAGCACACTACCAATCCACATCACTAGGGCCAAGCCAATTAGATATTATAGCCATGCTACATGCATCATACCAATAAAATTGTTCCCTCAACACACTCTAAGTTTGAGCCAAAATAAATTTTGTGTGACATGCATCGATCCAATAAAACTATGCCCTTGGCACAGTCAAAACAATATCTATGTCACAACATTGAGCAATTCAAAATTGTGCCCTTGACATAATAATAAAAATATCCATGTCACAACATCGAGCCAATCAAATTGTTCACTTGGCACACTCAAAACAATATCACATCACAATGTTGAGCTAATCAAAATTGTGCCATTGACACACTTAGAACAATATCCATGTCATGACATTGAGCCAATCGAACTCTACCCTTGGCACACTTAGAACGATATCCACGTCAAAACATTGAGCCAATAAAAACTGTGCCTTTAACACACTTAGAATGATATCCACATCAAAACATCGAGCCAATAAAAACCGTGCCTTTGGCACACTCAAAAAAATAACCATGTCACAGTGTCGAGCCAATCAAGCTTTTCCCTTGGCACACATAGAAAAATATCCACGCCATAACATCGAGCCAATAAAAATTGTTCCCTTGGCACACTTAGAACATTATCCATGTCACAACATTGAGCTAATCAAACTGTGCCCTTGGCACAATCAAAACAATATCGACATCATAAAGTCAAGCCAATCGAAATTGTGCCCTCATAACACTCATAACAGTATCCATGTCACAACATTGATCCAATCAAACTGTGCCTTTAGCACATGTCAATTCTGATCCAGAACCAACTCCATGTCACAACGACTAAGCCAATCAAATGTGCCTTCAACACACTCCAGAACAATATCCGTGTCACAACATTGATTAAATCAAAATTTTGCCCTCGACACACTCCTGATATGAGCTAGAACAATATCAAAGTCATGACATTGAGCTAATAAAAAATTGTGCCCTTGGCACACTCCAAATTTGAGCCAAAACAATATCCACATCAGAGCCATGAACCAAGAAATTTTTTTCCTCAACATACTTCTGGGTTTTAGTCCTATGACCAACCAAACCAACTCACGTCAGGCCAACCACAAAGGGCAGTCCTTCACATTATGGTATGTAATATCATCTGATGCTTTTCAAACATAAACCATGCCTCGATATATACACAATAGGGCCCATGTTTTGAGGAGCAAGCTGAATTATAAATTCCCATAGGACCATGCCATAAAGCATGGGAGAAAAGAGTAACTGGAAATCCATTTTTTGACATCATTATGACTTCATACTTTCCCTGTCGCTCATTTTGAGTAGGGCATGTGTCATTAAGATTTGTACTTATTAGCTGACTAAAAGTGCTCTGTTGGCATGCCATGCCATCATCATTGTGACACATCATTATTTATTGCCATGTGGACTTGTCATAAGTGACCATGTTTCCTTCTACTTTGCACTTGGTTTTTATACTTGTACACCCACTATCATTATGCCATGTGTCAACATCTTATTGGTCAAATGGGGGAGGTTAAATGTCCTACATCTCTACATACCATCCATTGTACAAGATTTTGATCATCGTCAGATTGGTCAAAAGGTGATTAAAAATGTTAAAAAATACACATGTTTGTGTGACTAAAGTTGCTGATTGATTTTCCACTATTTGTGCCTGCCCTCAACATGTGCGAACTTTAACAAATTTTGTGACTTTTACATAAATTTGGTGTTTTTGGTCCTTATTACAACTGCTAATTTCAAATGTTCATAACTTCTCATATGTGAGAATTTTTTCCAAGTGTGATATACCATTGGAAAGGTATTAGAGAGTACTATTCAATAATACCATCTATAAACGATGAAAAGGGATTGTTTAAGCTCTTTAGGGAGGATGAAAGCGTGCGGACCAGTGAGCTAGGGTTGCAAACTTCAGTGCTGGTTCTACATGGAGGGATGCAAGGGAGGGGGCTCCACTCCCTCCTTTAAGCAGGTAGTGGCTGGCAGAGGTAAAAAAATAGTTGAGGAGGATAAAGATCCTTCTGATTATGTAAGGCAAAAAAATAAGGAAGAGGAGCAGAACGCCTCTAAAACTAGGGAAAGTAACAACACTAAAGACAACAAGGAAGAAGACAAGGAACATAATATAAAAGGCAAAGCACCAAAGGGACCATGCAAGCCCAAAACCTCTATCGCACCTAGAGTAGTGTTGAATGACCCTGCACTGTGGGCACATAGGGACCACATGCAAATATATGCAATAATTTGTAAATTCATGGGCTTATGGCCCATTTAAAAAGCTTTACAAATGTGGATTAAATACAATTGGAAACCAAAAGGTAGCATAGAACTTCACCTAGGATCAAAAGGATTCTTTACTGTAGTTTTTGCAAATATTGAAGACAAGGACAGAGTGTTTGAAGGAGGGCCCTACTTTTACGCAGCTGCAGGCCTATATATGCAACCATGGGTGATGAATTTTGTCCCAGAACGTGAAACTTTCACCTCGATTCTGGTCTAGGTAAGACTCTACTCTTTACCTTTGGATTATTGGCAACTGGAATCCTTATCTGCCATAGGAAATAAGCTAGGGCATTTTGTCAAAGCCTCTGAGGCCACTAGAAAAGGAAAGTACACTTCCTTTGCAAGGATATGTGTGGAGATGGACGTCTCTAGAGCTCTGCCGGATGAGGTAATATTGGAAGTGTTGGATGAAGAATGGGTGCAAACAGTGGATTATGAACACATCCCTTTCAGATGTCGTAAATGCCATGAACAAGTTCATCTATTTAGAGATTTCCCTCTCAGTAAAATAGAAAACATAAGTAAAACTAACACCATGAAAGATTCATAAAGCTTTCACAAGGTGGTCTAGAAAGGAAAATGGAGAAAACGGGGACCGAAACTACCTCAAACAAACAAGCATCAGGCCAGTCAAAATAGGTTTCAAGCCCTAGTAGAGGAAGAAGTGACGATACAAGCATATCAAGTCCAGGGAGGCAGTCCAGTGGAGGAAGAGAAAGAAGATGACGTGGAGCAAACACAAAACATAAATAAATAGAAAGAAGACATAATGAGTGACACAGAACTAGAAATGGACCAGGAAATGACCCAAAGTGATATGGAGATGGAGGATCAGGGACTACAAGAAATTCTGGAGGAAGAGGATCTAGATCTAGAAGGCTTCTTGAAACAAGGAACCAAAGAGGGAGTGGATTCGTTACCTCAAGAGGAGTTCCACAGAGTACAAACAACTGTTCATATGGAAAAATCAAAACAAAGGACCCGAAAAGCTAAGAAAAAATGAAAAACAGGGTAATGAAGGAGTGAAAGCTATGAAAGCCACGCCAGGATTAGCACCAAGAATCCCAGGAAAGAAAAGAGGCCAAAAAAAACAGAACGAACTATTGATGGAATGTGGAAAGCTAATGATAGATTCAGGTAAGATGAAAGACCTATCCTGCTACTCCTTTACAAATCTTTGTTAATGAAGTTCACATCTTGGAACATTAGAGGTCTAGGTAGTAAAAGAAAACAAAGGTTATCAAGTAATAGAATAAACAAGCAGCCCTAGATGTGATCTTCATTCAGGAAACTAAATGTTCCATTCAAAAAGTAAAAGAGATTCACAGTAAATGGCTCAATAGATTTGAGTTTCTGGAAGTCAAAGCAGAGAATACAGCAGGAGGAATTCTCATGCTTTGGAACCCCCAAAAGATTGACATAATAGATGCTGAAGCATCTAGAGATTATCTTTCAGTGGTCATTCAGCCAGTGGGGGATAAGGAAATATACCTAGTCACGAATGTGTATGGCCCCCAAAGGATGGACGGTAAACTATTATTTCTTGATTCACTGCAGAATCTCAGGGAATGTCATGCAAAAATCCCCTGGATCTTAGGGGGTGAATTCAACATGATAAAAACGCTATCGGAGAAAAAAGGAGGAACCTGAATTCCAAACAAAGATTCTTGTGCTTTTCAAACCTTCATAGATAGTATGAAGCTCGTGGACATCATTATGAACAATGGTAATTTTACTTGGAACAAAAAAAGAGGAGGAGAGTCTCAAGTGGCCTCCAAATTGGATATATTTATAATTTTAGAAGATCTTATGATCAAGGACAAGGACATAGTTGCGAGTTTTCTTCCCTTTGGAGGCTCGAATCACTGGCCGGTACAACTGGATATTCAGGGCATTGGCAAACCTAAAAATAGACCTTTCAGATTTGAGAATATCTGGCTCTCCCACGCAGACTTCCACAACAACATAGCTATCTGGTGGATAGAGAATTTGGAATTTCAAGGCACAAGAATGTTCCTTCTTCAAAAAAGACTCAAACACATCAAACTACGGCTCAAGGAGTGGAATAAGAAGGAACATGGCAACATTTTTGAAGCAAAGAAAATTGTGGAAGGAAAAATGCAAAAACTCAACCAAACCCTGATTATAGAGGGTTTTGATAAGGGGCAAAATGATCTGGCAACCAAAAATCATCAAGACTGGGAGAACTTATGTAAACAAGAGGAGATTTTTTGGAGGCAGAAATCCAGAGCGCAATGGCTAAAAGAAGGAGATCGCAACACCCAATTCTTCCACAGATCCACTATGGTGAATAGAGCTTACAACAGGATTTATTCTATCAAGGAAAAGAAGGGTAACATGCTCAACATGCATGAAGAAATAGAAGCAGAGCTGGTTCAACATTTTCAGCGCATTACTCAGGAAACTTGTGCTAACAGAGATCAATCTATTAAAGAAATTTCAAGATATATACCTAAGCTGGTTTCCAAAGAAGACAATTTCAACCTCAATAGGCCAGTGTTAGAAGAGGAGGTCAGTGAGGTCCTAAAAGAGATGTAAAATGGTAAGGCACCAGGTCTGGATGAGTTCAATGTAGACTTCTTCAAATCCTGCTGGAATATAGTAAAACATGACATTCTGAACATGGTGGAAGACTCTAGAAGGGATAAAACTATATTGAAGGCGCTTAACACCACCTTTATCTCCCTGATCCCTAAACAGGATGTGGTCCTAACTCTTGATAGGCTTAGACCCATTGCCTTGTGCAATGTAGTCTATAAAATTATTTCCAAAGTGGTGGCCAATAGACTCAAACCCCTTCTTCCTACCCTGGTGTCAGCGGAACAATCGAGGTATGTGGAAGGCAGACAAATCCTTGACAACGTCATTCAAGCTCATGATGTGGTTCACTCGTTGACAAACAATAAGAAAGCTGGTATGATCATGCAACTAGACATAGCCAAAGCCTATAATAAGCTAAACTGGACATACATAAGAAAAGTTCTCACTACTTCTGGGTTTGATCATAATTGGATCAGATGGGTTATGGCCCTTGTTACTTCACCTAGTTTTTCAATCCTGGTTAATGGATCACCCTCGGAGACTTTCACTCCTTCAAGAGGCTTAAGACAGGGATATCCACTCTCTCCCTTTCTTTTTATACTCATGATGGAAGGGCCGGGATGAAAGATCAGACATGCCAAGGTAGTAGGTATGGTCAAAGGTATTCAAATTTCTGAAGAAGGTCGTGCTTTGACACATCAACAATTTGTTAATGATACAATGCTGCAGGGAATCCCCACGGTCAAAGAAGCTCTTGCCTATAAGCAAATCCTAAGATACTTTGCCATGGCTTCAGGTTTGGAGGTAAATCTCTCAAAATCTAAGATTTTTTTCTTTAATACTCACATTGCTGTTCAGAGAAATATAGCTAGAATTCCGGGCTTCCAAAGGGAGCTCCTCCCCTCGAAATATTTGGGAGTTCCTCTAATAGCCAAACCTTTATACAAGAGAAATTGGGAACCTGTAATTAACAAATTGCAAGACAGAGTCAGGAAATGGACCTTCATATCTCTAAATTTGGCTGGTAGACTAGTGCTAACCAAAGCTGTCCTTCAAGCAATCCCAGTCTTTATGCTATCTGTTCTCCCAGCTCCTCAAGGGGTCCTACATCAGCTCAGATCCATTCAAAGAGACTTCCTTTGGGGTAAGGGGGAGGAGTGCAAGAAATGGGCCTTAGTAGCTTGGGATAATATCTCCAAAACTAAGAGCTTTGGTGGGCTAGGTTTGGATGACCCTGAGATTCTCAGCAAGGTTTTAGGAGCCAAATTATGGTGGCGATGGGTTAAAGAGCCAGAGGCGTAGTGGGCAACTATTTGGAAAGAGAAATATGCTAGCACCTGGCATAACCATGATCTAGTAAGAATGTTAGGACACAGAAAGGGCTCACACATGTGGATCAAGGCTTGGGATAACCGAAGTCTCGTCCAAGGGAACAACTTCTGGGAAATCAGAGAAGGAAATCTTAGCCTGTTTTGGGAGGATAGATGGCAACAAGAACCTATTTTAATAAACGGAGACCTAAGGGAACTTAAGGAAGACACAGATAGCAAAGGAATTTCTATTGTTAAAGACTTTTGGGAGCAAACCAATAACGATGGAAAATGGAGAATCTGGAGGAATTTTGATTTCAGGGATAGCAACACCCTGAAAGCTAAAGCAGATACACTAAAGGAAATGTTAGATCAAAGGAAAATTCTGAAATTTGAGGGCCACGATCAGCTAAGATGGGGCAACAATAATGAGGGGGTCTTTAACCTCAAGGAAGCTAAGCTCATTCTCCTTGAACTTTACTCTCATTTTCCGAATAAAATCTGGCTTAAACTTTGGAGACACCAGGGCTGGATGAAAATTAAACTATTCATGTGGCTGGTTCAGCATAGAAAAATTCTGACTTGGGACAATATTAGGAAGAGGGGTATTTTGGGACCATCCAGATGTCAGCTCTATGAAGCTCAAGAGGAAACTATGGAGCACCTTCTCAACAATTGTATTTTCTCCTCTAGTCTGTGGGATTCTTTTGCCTTTATTTTCCATCAGACGGATAGGGAAAAAAATAATATTTTCAACACCCTGACCAACTGGAGGAGTGATTTTTTAGACAATGAAGTTCTTGCCACTGCTTGGACCCTCTTTCCAAGCTTCATTATCTGGAATGATTGGAAAGAGAGGAACAACTGAATCTTCAAAGATGAAAAGAGGATTTCCCATTGCATTTTTGAGTTGATCTTAAAACAACTCAAGGAAACGGTTGGTACCCTAGTGTGAAATCCCCCTAAGAACCCTCCTTCGGCTACTGAACTGAGAATTCTCAGTGAACTGGGCCTGCAAGGCATATCCCATACGGGTTAGGATAGGAATCTTATCTCCCTGAAGAATGATAAGATTTTTGGCATCCTCCTCCAAAGGGTTATCTGAAATACAACATAGATGGAGCTTCAAAAGGCAACCTGAGCACCACTGGTTATGGAGGGGTGTTAAGGGATGAGAATGGAAGTGTCCTCTTCATCATCCACTATCATCTGGGACAAGCCACTAATAACTTGGCATAATTGATGGCTATGGAGCAATGTTTGGATTTCCTGAATCAGGAAAACAGACAAAATGTGATTGTGGAGGTTGGCTCTGAACTTACTATGAATTCAGTCAAGAAAATCAGCAGGGGAGCTAAGCCAGAAAAAGTCTCAAAGAATTGGAGATTGATTCAGGGCTTTTAATGGATTCAACACCACCTTCAGAGCCTTCGTACAGTTGGCTTTAAGCATGTTCGAAGGTCGGCGAACAAATTGGCAGACTTGCTGGCCAACTGAGGTGTTATCATTACAGAGAATAGAGTGGCTTCGAAATGGCATGAGTGGCCTCAAAGCAGGTTCAAGGCAATTTTACATGAACAGGCAGAAAATGATAGGTTGGAGTTTTGTGGCAGAGCCTTGGCCCCGGAATCAAGTTGACTGGACCTTCGTAAATGATTGATTTTCGATTGGCCTTGCTTCCTTTCCGACTAGATTTTTGGTGTATGGTTACTCCTTCCTCAGCTCGGGATGGCTGGGAGTCTCGACAAGCACTCTCGGTGGCCGCTTTCCCGGGAGTTTTCCGAATAGATTTGGCTAAACTGGCTCAGGAGAGGTTTTCTAGTGATTGCACACCCCGCAGGCGGAAAGTGGTTTTTTCATTTTGGTAGCGATTCCATTCAAGAGGTGGCACGTGGCGGTGGGGCCAGTTTGAATATCGCCCCCATCGCACGCTATTGTTTGGCAATCTTGGTAGGCACGATAAGATCCATGACCGTAAGATCCATGTAGGTAGATTGACGGAGGAGAAGGGCCGAGCAGGTTGGTGGTAATGCTAGTTAAGTGTCGTGCTTCTTTTCTCCGCGATTTTGTCTGGTGCCATGGGATTGGGCCCAACAGATCATCAATGTAGACTCCGGAGAAAGGTTTGTCTGTTGGCGGGTTGTGCGTGTGCCCTTTATTGTAGGCTGGTTTCTTTGGGGCACAGTTTTCCTTACTTCTTAGAGGGCTGGTGGGGCCCTTTTATCTTTCTCTCTGTTTCATCCACTACCTGGGTTCAATTTTTGGCTTATTCATGTTTAGCTTTTAGGTGTTGATAGGCTAATTTTTTGGGGCTGAGACTTCTACCTTGGCCCGTTATTAGATCCTTTGGGGGATCTCTCTCTTGAGCCACTTTTCCGTGTTGTTTTTTGTAATTTTTGTACATTATTAATGTAAAAGAAGGTCCTACTCTTGCTTCAGAAAAAAAAATACCATCCGTAGACTCATTAGGACATCATAAATATGACAAAACTCAATAAAATTCAAACCTATTTGACACACTTGATGAGCGCATGCAAGAGATCAGGATATCATACCTCTTCCTGTGATTCATGAATGACACTGCTTCTTCTATAGGAATCCCCTTTGACATCAATAACACTTGTTGTAATCAATCATAACACTATGTGCTCCCACTATGATTTTAGAGTTATACACTTTGGAAGTTAGTTATCAGGGCTTCAAGTTAGCACCAAGGAACTACTACATTTTGAAGATCTGTATGAGGAAATTTGATGCTAATAATACTATAACAATGATATTTCAAATGGAGCAATATTTTTATATACACAAAGTGGCATCATTACAAAAGGTAAATATTGCATCCATGTTTTTAGAACAAGTCCAACATGTATGGTATCAATGACTTTGTGAAAGAAAAAATGATCTGTTATATGTTGGCCCATTTTTACAGAGGAATTGATAACATATTTTGAGGATATTAAGAGAAACACATTCTTTAGTCAATTGCTAAATATTAAAAAAAAAGTTTAATTTATGGAGCAGATTCAACAATTCCAAAAGTTGATTCTCAGAGTAAAGAATATTTCAGAGGATAATTTTTTGACCTATTTATGGAAAATTTAAAGGAAATCATCCAAATTGAGGTGCGTCTCTTTGTATCTAATTATCTAGAGCATGCTTTTAGTTTGTAAAGGAAAGTTGAAAGTAAAAACATGTCTGCTACAAAATTATTCACTAATAACTATATTGAAAATCATGCTCCTTTTCCTAAATCGACAAAGTTAACTCCTCAACAAATAAATGAAGGAAGAGCAAATGAACTATGTTTCAACTGTGACAACAAGTACAGTAAAGGGTATAAATGCAGTAATATGATATTATTCTACATATACTATGAACATGAAGAAGATCAAGAAGTGGAAACTTCATAAGATCTAGAGATGGAAGAGACTAATCCAAAAATATATTGTCATGAATTGGACGACATCATTGCTCCAAAAACCCTCAATATGGAAGGATATATCAAAAAGAAAAAGGAAATAATATTAATTGATTGAGTAGTACCCGTAACTTCATCAATTAAAAATTGGAAAAACTTGTTAATTGCTTTGTATTTCTAGTACCAAAATTTAAAGTGATGATTTCAGGTGGAGGTACCATAATTTGTTAAGGGAAGTGCCATATATTAAGCTAATTATGGGGGAGTATTTTTTAGTTAGTCCCATGATTGTAATCCAAATGGTGGTACTAATGTTGTATTAGGGGTCCAATGGTTACAATCATTAGGAACAATGACCCTTAATTTTCAAGATATTTTCCTAAGATTTTTCTCAAAAGGAAAGGAAATTGAGCTTAGAGGTATCTCAACAAACCCATTAAAGTGATAAGCTCTAATAGTATGACAAAATTGCTAAAAAATAGACACTAAGGTGTAGTTGCACAATTCTGTTCATTAGATGTTCAAACATTTATATCCTCTGCTCTAGTGGATCTCCAAAAATCTATCAACAATCATGCTAAGGTAATTGGAGAAACACCTAAGGGTCTTCCACCTATATAAGATCATGACCATGCTATTCGTTTGCAACATGGAAGTGTACCACCTAAAATTAGGCCTTACAAATATCCACATGCACAAAAGAGTAAGATTGAGTGCATGGTTCAAGAAATGTTAGAGGCGGGTATCATTAAACCTAGCCAAAGTGCTTTGTTATAAAATAACATGGTTCATGGCATATATGTTCATATTACAGACAACTCAACAAAATAAAAATCAAAGATAATTTTCCTATTCCTATCATTGATGAATTATTATATGAATTGCATGGGACAATTTTCTTTACTAAGTTGGATTTTCGTTATAGATATCATCAGATTAGAATGAGGCAATAAGGCACTCCAAAAATAACATTTAAAACACATGAAGGTCATTATGATTTTTTTCTTATTCCAGTTGGACTTACAATTGCACCTTCAACATTTCAAGTCTTGATAAATTTTATTTTCAAAGCTTTCCTTGAAAATTTGTGCTAGTAATTTTTGATGACATACTAATCTACAACAAATATTGGGAAGAGCATGTACAACATGTTGACAGGGTCTAGACACTATTAGAAGAGTAACAACTATATGAAAATCCTTCCAAGAGTGCCATTGGGTTTCAAGAAGTAGAATATTTGGGTCATATTGTATCACATGATGGTGTCAACACGGATCTTGACAAAATCACAACTATGAGGGGATGACCAATCCCTAATACCTTGAAGAAACTCAAAGGATTCTTAGGATCAACAAAATATTTCCACAAGTTTGTTGAGAATTACGGTAAAATAGCAAAATCTCTAACAAAATTATTGAAGAAGGAACAATTTCTTGGACTAAAGAAGAAACTCAATGTTTTGAAGAACTTAAAGAGGCTATGTGTTCAACTCCTGTCTCTGAGACACTTGGCTTCACAAAAATGTTCATTGTGGAGTGTGATGCCTCAAGCCATGGCATTGGCTTAGTTTTTATGTAGCAAGGAAGGCCCCTTGCCTTTGAAAGTAGTGAACTTAAAGGAAAGAAATTACTTAAACCCATATATGAAAAATAAATGTTGGCCATACTACATGCAATTAAGAAATGGTGTCCATACCTAACAGGAAAACACTTCAAAGTAAAACCAAATCATGATATTTTGAAATACCTATTGGAGCAAAGGGTATCTTCAAAGGAGCAATAAAAATGGCTCACAAAGATGTTGGTTTAGGACTTTAAAATTATCTACAAAAATGGAAAACAAAATATTGTGGCAGATGCACTATCAAGGAAAGAGGAAGATACAAATGGTTTCTATGCGTTATTTCCATTCCGCAATTTGGCTGGGTGGAAGAAGCAAGGATATAATGGTAGCAATATGAGAAGATATTTAGGATCATTAAAAGGCTATAGGAGGACCTTGATGTAGTAGAAAAGGTTACATGGAAAAATGAGTTGTTATGGTATCAAGATTGCTTATATTATGTAAAAAAATTAAATTGAAACAAAAGGTCCTTTTGGAATTACATGCTTCTCCTATAGGAGGACATTCTAGGTTCTTGAAGACATACAATAAGATCAAGAAATATTTTTTTTTCAGAAGGTGCAGAATTTTGTGGCGAAATGTGTGGTATGCTAACAAAATAAAGGAGAGGCTATAAATACCCAAGGTATCCTTCACCCATTAGCCATACCAATCCAAAATTGGGAAGAAGTTTCAATGGATTTTATGAAATGTTTACCCAAATATGAAGGAAAGGGTATCATTATGGTAGTGGTAGATTGAATTACAAAGTATGACCACTTTTGCTCTCTTTCTCATGCTTTTAAAGCAAGTACTTTGGCAAAAGAATTCATGGAAATAATCCAACAGCTACATGGAATACCAAAGATTATTGTAAGTGACAGAGATCTAATTTTCATTGAAATTTTTTGGATTGAATTATTTTCTTGTTTGGGTACTTAGTTGGCTCACAACTCATCTTGCCATCCTCAATATCATGTGAAAACTGAGATAGTGAATACAAGTCTATAACGATATCTATATTTATTTGAATTTAATGAACAAACATAATGGGTCAAATGGTTTCCCTTGGAATAAGGGTGGCACAACACATCCTTCCATACTTAATAAAAAATGTCACCATTTATGGAACTTTAGGGATATCATCCTCCATCCATCACATCACCCTCAAAAGGGACTATAAAGGCTGAAGTAGTAGGGGACAACATACAACAATGAAAATAAGTTTTCAAAATATTGACACACAACTTGGTTAATGCACAAAATAGGATGAAACAACAAGGAGATCAACATCGTAGTGACAAGGAATTTGAAGTGGGGGATTAGGTATTTGTGAGACTACAACCATATAAATAGGTATCCCTCAAGAAACAAAATAAGGACAATAAATTAGCTCTGAGATATTATGGCCCCTATAAGGTGTTGTAGAGGATTGTAAGTATGGATTATAAATTGAAGTTACCTCCATATTCACTTGTACATTGAACCTTCCATGTTTCCTACTTAAAAAAGTTAATTAGTGGAAAGATCCTAGTCCAAAATATTCTACTAGAGATTAATGAAGAAAGAAACATAATACTAGAATCAATTTTTTTTTTTAAACAAGGAGTAAGTAGCTCATAAATTGAGAAATTAATGAGAAATATATCAAATAGAAGAACCTACTAGTGGAAGAATAAAATGGAAAGATGAGTTGTTCATGCAAAACCACCCATAGATAGTCAAGTGTTTGGGACAAATATTCTTTGGGGGGGGGGGCATGTTAAGCCCCATGTTAACCCAAAACCCTTATTAAGCCCTAGATATTGAGTGATGACACAATCCATATTCTATTTATTTCACAACTCCTACAAAATCTAGATTGTTGTTACAGAGCACACAACGCAAGCCATTGGAGTTTGGCTACTAAATTAAATAATTAAAATGACAAAATCATAGAGCACGACAAAGAGAGTGATTCGAGTCTTCTCACGATAAAACAAAAAGGATTTCAAATATATTTTATTCATTAAAATGTGTTGTTATAGACAAGAACTCATATTACATAACAACGTCCTCAGAGCGCTCAAAATTCCTACGCTGTTACACAACAATGCCACACATGGCAACCAGACACCTTCTTGACTCGCACAACAACCAGTGACACTCTTTGAAAATCGTGTAGTAGTCGACTAGTGCCGACAATCCAACAACCAAATGTCCAAGAGCCAAGAGGGAGAAGAAAAAGCCTAAATTACAAAAAAAAGTCCCTTGCCTTCCTTGTTCTCGGAATTTATCTTCACACTGATGAAAATTTTGCATTCCAGCTGAAACAAATCGCTTACCATAATGCCGACCTCTTCATATTCCAAAACTGAACCGATTTGCCTCCTCTCAACATGTGGAAAAACCAAGTTTATAACTGACATCTCATTCTCACAACATGTCTAGCATGGTTTGTCTTGTAGCAGTACAACTAAACACCTACCAATTTTTGGAATGTGTTAGCAACTCCATGCAACAGGAATATCAACACACAATACTGGGAGTGTCATTAGCTCGAGTGCATTCATTTCTTTGATAAAATGTAGCTAGAGGAGTAGAAACAAGCATTCACTAGGTGTACCAACAACTAATATAACAGGTGTATCAACAACTTGAAATTAACATGTGTAATAATACTTATTACAGACACATATTTTTTTTTGGTTGATGAGGATTGCCTGAGGCCAAGGATGCTCCTGCATCAAACACACTTTGTAAGAAAAATATGAGCTACCAACTCATGTGGTATTTCCTTCAGATATTGAAGTCCCTTGTAGGTGTTCTAACTCTTGCTCAGTCACCTATGACGCATCTTCATATCCCCTATTTCATCATTTTACCAAATATTGCATATACTCCATGTGGCGAGTCTTCTTTCTAACCCTCATGGTCATTATTTATTCCACTTCTTTGATAGGTTTGACTAGTAGTTGTTTCCTCAACTTAGTGGGCATACCTATCTCTTCACTTCTTTCTCCTTCATGAAACTCATATAAATTAGCTACATTGAATATAAGGGAGATATCCAATTCTCTCGACAACTCTAGCTTGTAGGTGTTTTTAGAAAATTTTCGAAGAATTCTGCATGGGCCTATTTTCTTATATTTTCACTTGCTATAGGTACCCCTGGGAAATATCTCTTTCCACAGATGCACCATTACCATTTATCCTTTAGTGAAAATCTTTGCTCTTATTTTCAAATCTACCTTCTCCTTATACCTGTCAATACTTTGCTGTAATATTCTCTTCACCTGTTCGTGTATCAACTACAATCTGTCTACAAAATCACTTGCATCAATACTCTTCCTTTCATCCAAATATGGAAACTATATTAGGTCCACAATACCCTTCGGTGAGTCCCCATAAACAATTTTAAATTGAATCTTATGAGTGGGTCTTCTCACCAAGTCATTGTATGCAAACTCTGCCTGCACCAAGACCATATCCCACTGGTTGGGATTTTCACCACTCAAACTTCTCAGCAAATTCCCAAGAGTCTTGTTCACTACTTCAGTCTGTCCATCTATTTATAGATGATAGGATGAATTGTATAATAGTTTATATCCCATCTTCTTCCAATATTTTCTCCAAAAGTGACTTAAAATCTTGTGCCTCTCTTTGCATTAATGGTTCTTGGAAACCCATGAAGTCTCACTAATTATTTCAAGAATAAAACAATCACTTCAATAACATCACTTGTCCTCTTATATGCTATGAAATGCGCCATATTTGAAAACCTGTCTACAACAACCATCATTGAATCATTCTTCCTCTATGTGCTTGGCAGTCCCAAGACAAAGTCCATGTTCACATCTTCACAAGGTCTTTCTAGTATCGACTATGGAGTATACAACCTTATATTTTGACTTCTATCTTTAGCTAGTTGGAAAACTCTACAACACTCAACAAAATTTCTGACATCCTTGTTGATGCTAGGCCAAAAGTACCTCTCCTTTACCAATGTTGCAATCTTATCCATGCCAAAATGTCCACCTATGCCTCCACCATGTAGCTCCTTAATAATTTTCAACCTCATGGACCCTTGAGGATTGCACAATTGCTGATTTTTAAATAAAAACCCTTACTGGATATGGTAATCCAAGGACATGGTTTTGTCCACACTCCAAGGTTCTTTACAAGATATCCAAACTTCTCCAAAATCAACATATTTTGCATAAAACTCCATGCTTTCCAAACCTACCATATATACTTACAAAGTGTTGAGTAACAACACTCTCTTACTTAAGGAATCTGCAACTTTGTTTGAATTCGTACACCTATGCTTTCAAAAAATGTATAAATTTGCAAGAATTCAACCCATTTAGAATGCCTTTGATTTAATTTACCTTGACTATTGATATATTGTAATTCCTTGTGATAAAAAAACAAGACAAATCCCTTGGGCAACAAATGGTGTCTCCACTTCTTTACGGCCTACACAATAGCATAAAATTCCTAGTCATATACAAAATACTTCTTCTCGGCATTGTTCAACTTGTCAATGAAGAATGCTATTGGTTCACCTTCTTGACGTAAAAATTCTCTAATTGCCGTCCCACTTGCATCACAATCAACTTGGAATACTTTATCAAAGTTTGGAAGTGCCAAAACAAGTTTCTCTATCACCTTCCTTTTCATATTTTCATATTCTTTCCTTGCTACTACTTTCCATTTAAAATTCCCCTGATTCATGCACTCAGTAAGAGGTACACAAATATGGATGAAACTCCTAATGAATTTCCAGTAGAATCTTTCCAATCCATGAAAGCTCCTCACCTCAAAAGTAGATTGAGGTGTTGGCCAATCCAAAATAGCCTTCACCTTTTTATAATCCATATTCAAACCTTCCTTGGAAATTACAAATCCCAAGTACACTAAATCATCCTACATGAAGGTACATTTCTTCAATTTTATTAGCAACTTCTCTTCTTTCAACTGCTAGAACACTTGTCTTACATGTTCCAAACGTTCCTCTTTGTTTTTGCTGAAAATTAAAATGTCATGCAGGTACAATATAACAAAATTTCCCAAGAATGGTTTCAATATCTCATTCATGAGCCTCATGAATATGCTAGGGACATTAGCCAACCCAAATAGCATAACCAACCATTCAAACAATCCATCCTTCATCTTGAAAGAAATTTTCCACTCATCACCTTCCCTGATTCATGTTTGATGCTAAACACTCTTCAAGTTGATCTTGGTGAAATATGAAGCCCCACTCAAATAGTCCATAATATCCTCCATCCTTGGCAAGTGAAATCGATACTTGATGGTTATCCTATTAATGTCTCTAGAATCCATGCACATCCTCCATTCACCTATATTATTTGGGGTCAATACGATTGGTACAACACATGGACTCAAACTTTCCCTTATCAGTCCTCTGTCAAGCAACTCCTGTACCTTCTTATTTACTTCCTTATTCTCTACTGTGGTCATCCTATAATCTTCCTTGTTTGGTAAGTTGGATCCTGGAATCAAGTTAATCTAATGAAAGAGTACTTCTCATAGGAGGTCCTTCGTACAATTGATAAAAAGAAATCTCCTTGAATTCATCTAACAAGGATTTGATTTTTGTCAAGGTGGTATCTAATTTCACTTCCTTTAGCATATCCTTTGTAATTATTTCTAAACATAATTTTACCTTTCATTCCTCATGTATAAAATCCTTGGTTGATCAAAACATGATCTTGCTATTACACGTGTTGGGATTTCCACAACTTCTTTCTATTACAACTATATTTTCTAGCATTGGGGTGAGCTGGTATCATTGGCCATCCTTTCTGAACTCATATGTATTTTCTCGATCATCATGGTGAACTTTCCTGTCAAATGTCCATGACCTTCCCAGAAGTATGTGACCTACATCCATGTCAACCACATCACATAATACTTGCTCCTGAAGGCTGCCGATTTGAAAATCCAACAAGCATTGCTCAATCAAAACCACTTGTTGTCCCTTTTGTAACCACAAAATTTTTTTAGGGTTTGGATGGACTAAACTCTTGATTTTCAACTTGTCCATGAATTAATTAGACACTAATTTATTTGTACTTCCACCATCTATAAACTAGATACAACAATTTCCTTGGACCTTACATTCAGTTTTGAAAACTTTCCTTCTTTGCTTTGGTTCTTCCACTATATTTTTATGAGGTTTGAGATATACTTTGTGAAACATCAAATTTTATTCCTATTCTTATTGAAGCATAGTCACATTTTCTCCAGGAACAGAAGCTTCATCAAGTTATGTTACTTGTGTTTTGGATTCACCTTTTCTCCTTGAATTTTGACCTTATGGGCACTCAGATTTCTTATTTCCTTCAACTCCACAACAATAACAAGTGATTATATACTTTACATTTCCTCTTCTGAAAATTCCTATGCCTTTTCAAACCCTATTTCCACCTCTACCACCTTGACCACTGGTGGATTCTTCTTCCTTTTCGCTGCCTCTAGTAGTCCTTGTCTTACCTCTACCTATAAAACTTCTTCCTCTCCCTTTATGCTATGTTTTCCTATTAAAATTCTCCTCCACCTTCAGGGAAATGTGATAGGCTTCATTAATAGTTCAAAAATAATGTGTACTCATTTCATCTTGAATCAAGTATTTCATTCCATTAACATACCTTGTGACTCTTCGAAATTCTAGTTCTTTTATATTTGATTGAAGTGACAATCTAAAAATATCCTTGGTGTACTCATGAACAAAGGTTTCATTTTGTCTTAAATTATGGACTTGTTTATACAAATTATGCTGGTAATCAATAGGAAGAAATTTCTCCTTGATCTTTGTGACCATATACTTTGTCTTTCTACAACATATCCCACCACAGTGAAACATGACCTTTCAACTTCATCATGAATTTTTTTACCCAATTTGGATCTTGAACGTTTTCATACTCGAAGTATCTTTTGAGTTCTGCAATCCAACCGATGAGCACATCAACTCTCATATTTCCATCATAACAGGAAAATTTAACTCTTGCACTACCTCTATTTTCTCAAATATGAAATCAAATTCGCTACTAGGTATCTCTCCTTAGCCTCCTATTCTTCACCAATTTCTTCTTCAGGCTTTCAATCTACTTCTGCATCTCCATTTCTTCTATGCTATAAATCTTTTATTCTTCGTCTTAATTCTTCTATATCTCAATTTCCTACACCTTCTCATCCTTCTCCTCTTCCCCTTAGTGTCATCCTTACAAATTGTAAATGTCTCACCAATATCCATAGACCTCAACCCAGGTTCTGTGACCAACTTGTACCTTCATCACTCCTACTGTGCAACCATTGAACAAGAATTCCTAGTACCCTGTTACATGAAGAAAATAAAGGTACAAATCCTAGAACCAAACTTGCTTTGATACCATTTGACACACTCCAGATTATGTAGTTTTATCGGCTCCTACAAAATCTATATTGTTGTTACAGATTTCACAACCCATGCCATTGGAGTTTGGGTACTAAATTAATTATTTCAAATGAAAAATTTACAAATCATGACAAAGAGAGTAATTCAAGTCCTCTCACAAGAAAACATAAAGGATTTCAAATAGTTTTTATTCATTCAAATGTGCTTCTACAAAAAAGAACTCAAATTATAGAGCAACATCCTCAAAGTGCTCAAATTTCCTATGTTGTTACGCAACACCATCACACACAAAAAATAGACACCTTCCTAACTTGCACAACAACCAATCACACTCTTTGAAAATCGTGCATTAGCCAGCCAACACTAAAAATCAAATAGCTAAAAGTCTAAGAGCTGAGAGGAAGAAGAAAAATCCTGAATGTCGAAAAAAATTCCCTTTCTTTCCTTGTTCTCACAATTTATCTTCACACTGCTCACCTTTTCACATTCCAACTCAAACAAATTTCTTCCCATATCGCCAATCTCTTCATCTTCCAAAATTGAACAGATTCACCCCATCTCAACATGCGAACAAACCAAATTTGTAACTTATGTCTCATTCTGGCAGCACTTTTAGGAGGGTTTGTCTTGTAGCAATGTAGCTAAACACCCACCAATTTTTTGAATGTGTCAGAAACTTCACTCAAAAAGAGTATCAAAACGCGATCTTGGCAGTGTCAACAACTTGAGCATAGTTGGCACTTTGCTAAAAATGTAGCTACATGAGTAGCATCAACCATCCACAGGGTGTACCATCCACTAACATAAGAAGTATATCAACAACTTAAAATACATGGGTGTAACAAAAATTATTACAAACTCACAAAAATTTGTTTCTTTTTGGTTGTGAGGATTGCTCGAGGCCAAATATGCTCCCGCATCAAGTTATTACATTTCTATTGCTCTATTGTTTTGTAGGCTAGAACTCATCATGGTCCATTTTATTATAATTGTATCCTTTCTCTCCTATATATACACTAAGGAGACATAGTCATAGGATCATCAAATATTATCTTGTACATTGTATTCTCTATAAAAGGAGGTTTCCCCATTGAATAATACTGTAATTATTGATGAGTCTTATTATTTATCCATGTCCTCCACTATAAGATTGCACAACACTTGGAACCATGCTCAAGGTAGTCATCCTACTAATAACCTCTTGTTTCCTCCTTACTATAGGAAGAGAGAATGTATCTTGGCTTAAGAATATGATTATATTGTCTGAGTAGAGCTTAGGTTCTACGTTGAGATTTCTAGTGAACTCTTATTCTTGACCCTTTTCCATGAGCATGCATAATTTTTTTCTCAAGCAACCCAAAGCCTACTTTGATACCTTTGAAGTCTTCTAAGCCTAGAATTATTCTAAAGCCACTAATGTTTCCTTTAAAAAGGATTGCACTTGGGATTATTCCAATTCTTCCAATTTCATCTTCAAAGAACAATCAATGGAAAAATTGTTTTGATAACAACGTAAATAATTGACAGTCTTACTTCTAGACTTCGGTAATTTAAATTGCTTCCTTGTTGTGACGTTTCCATCATCTTGGGCATGCTTCCTTCTAAATGATACCAAATTAGATTGAAACTTTGTCATTAATTGCAATATTTGTTCCTAGCCTTCATATCATGCTTTAGACTACTGGGACACCTCTATATATATTTTTGGAACAATTTTCCAAACCTTGCCATCACAACATCCATCCTTGACTTCACAGACTCCTGTTTTGCACCATCCATGCTACACATAACCATGGAAGCATATTATTATGACAATTTTTCCAAGGGAAGGTTTCTCTCAAAGCTAGACTTAAGGTAGGGGCACTACCAAGTAAGGATTATTGAAGGAGATGAGTCAAAGACAATATGTGTGACAAGATATGGAAATTTTGAATTTCTTATTATCATATTTTTGGTTGTGTAATTCCTTAGATACATTTTCCACCTTGATGAATGGTCTGCTTAGACCATTTTGGATAAGTCATTCATTGTTTACTTATATTACATTTAGTGTTTAATGAAAACATGTAAAACCATAAGAGACACTTGGAAAAATTCCTTGGGGCTCTAACATAGAATAAATGGTACTTGAAGAAGTCTAAGTGTGTTTTTGAGGAGATAAAAAATCCATTGTGGTCCATTAGATTGGAAATGGATGTGTCCACAAGGATATTGTGAATATAAGGGTGATTTAGGATTGGGAGGAACTAAGAAAAATTCATGAGGTAAGAAGTTTCCTTGGTTTGGCTAACTACTACTAGATTTATTTTGAAGGTTACTCTAAGATTTTTAATACCACTTAGTGACCTGTTTAGGAAGAAAAGGTTCTATAATTGGTTGGATAAGTGCCAATAAACATTATATGAATTGAAGTGTAGACTCGTGTTGGATATTGTACTGAATCTACCATAATTTGAGTAGTCAATTAAAGTATAAGTATATGCTTCAAACTTTGCTATTCGATGAGTTTTGTCATAGGAAGGTCATTTAGTAGTATGAAAGTAGAGAGATATAGGATTGTGAATGGAGATACCTCATCCAAAAGAAAGAGATGACCGTAGTTGTACATTGCCTACATGAATGGAGGCACTACTCATTAGGTAGACTATTTTTTGTGAAGATAGACAATGTGGAAACAAGTTACTTTTCCACCCAACCGATGTTATCATCTAAGCAAGCATGGTGGCAATAATGTTTAACAAAGTTTGGAATGACCATTGAGTATCGACCAAGAAATTCACATTCATGAAAATATGTCTTAAGTAGGAAGGCATGGTTTGCAAAATTAGAGAAGAGGATGAATAGCTAGCACCTATGCATAATGAGGCACATGTTTTCACATATTTGGAAGAGAAGATCAAAGAGGGATTCCACAAGGATCCCATAAGTTTTAACATTGTGAAGTAGGTGAAGGATGTTATAAAATTATATATTACGGAGCAATGGAACACATAAAATATTGCAGAAATATAAACACAGAAAACACATAAAACAAGAGAGACACAGATATATGTGGTTCACCCAGTTTGGGCTACGTCCACCCCGAACAGCCAGTCCTTCCTTTCTATTATCCAACAAAATGAAGAGACACAACCTACAACAAATTCGCTGTAATATCCTTTGTTTTCTCTCACAGCCTCGCCTCTCTGTTTCTCGCTCACAGAATACACATCTATTACACAGACTCAATACAATTCCCTCATACAAATAGAGGGGTTGCCTTCTAGGGAAAAAAACCCTAAACAAAACATAAGATCTACCGTCAGATCATTTTCCTAATGAATGACCTAGATTGACTAGAAACTACTATACTTTTACAAGGCAATTTTACATATGTTTTTAGCTTCGGGGGTACTGCCCCCGAGCCCCCACCGGGGGACCGCTAGCCCCTGGACCCCCCATCTGGGGGGGATCACCCCCCTCGGACCCCCACGGGGGGGACAAGCCCCCCCACACCCCCTCGCATGGAGGGGTGTACAAACTACCTGGGGTATACATCCGGCTGAAACAAAGACCTTTGAACAATCATGCTCCACACACAACAAAGGAGGGCTAGGAAAGGAAGTTTTAGATAGGTAATGGATTTTGTACTTTGGTGATTGTGCCTATGTGTCTAAGTCATATATTTTTTGTAAGTAACTCTTGAGGGATTTGGTATGATTCACATTGAGTAGGGAACTTAGGAAATGCCATTACTGGAATGAGGTGGCTATTGAGAATGTATGGGGTGATATGTAGAGGAATACATAAAAAATTATCTTGTGTTCCAATATGACAATGTAAACACTAGAATATAGGATGACCCACTTCAACCTTTGCCATTCTAAGAGAGAGTTTGATTAAGTGTCTCTATGGAATTCATCAATTAGCTTCTAGTTATGAAAGGCTATAATGAGATTTTGGTTTTAATTGATTGATTTTCTAAGTATGGAATCTTTAATTCAATGATTCTTCCCTGTGTAGCAAAGGAGGTTGATTTTATTTTTTTATATTTAAGAGTGTTGTTAAGTTCTAGGGTCTCCCATTGAGCATTATGTCAAATAAAGATACAAGGTTCACAAGATGGTTTTGGACAAAGTTGTTTAATATTGTTAGAACCAAGCTACTAATGAGTTCAAGTTATAATCTATAGATTGATAGGTAGGAAAAATGTATCAATAGCCTTTTGTAGTATTAACTAAGACATTTTTTTCATGTATACTTAATGAACTAGCTAGAGTTGTTGGATGCAACTCAATTCAATTACAAGATGTATAAGAGTTGTATGATGAGATGTAGTTTCTATCAGTTGGAAGATGGACAATAACCATTAGCACCCCACATAGTCTTACAAGGATACTATGGAACAATATATCGGCCTTGGGGTTGGAAAGATATATAGGAGATGGCTCACATTTATTTGACAAATGTCGTAGAAAGGATAAAGCATTGGGAACATCATGGTAGTAGGGAGGCATAATTTCAAGTTGTCGACTAGGTCTTACTTAAGTTGGGTAGAGTGTAGTTTAATCCATCAAGTGACATGTCTAGTGATTTGCTATGGTAATATGAAATACTTTTCAAGGTATTTAAGAAGATTCTTAATCCCACTTATATATTGGAGTTTTCAAAATAGATGAGAGGTCAACATTCAATTTTCCATATTAGCTAGTTGAGGCATTATAAGATTGATGAAAGTAATACAAATAGATATTTCCCATCTAAATCCCTTACAAGGATCTCAAATAGAGGTCCAATGTTAGAAGTGGACATGATACTAGCACACATAACTACACACTTTGGTAAGAACTGAAGGCAAAAATAATTTGTTAGTTGGAAAGACAAACCTAGAGAGGAGAATGGTCGGGAAAGGAAAAAAATATTATGCCATTATAAAGACGAGAATTAAGAATGTGAGAAGTAGAATTTAGGGGCACTTAGACAAGTTCGTATTGTATGTTGGGGTGGAAAGAAGTTTAGTGGGGTAGGATGGAGCGCCTTCATCATAGGTGAAAGTAGGAACACTACCCATTTGTTTAGATACACATGGAAGGTTGTGTTAGAAGGTTGTAAGGTTAGATAATGCTTTCCCAATCATTGGATGAAGTGATGAATTATTCATTACTTTCCATATGTATGTTGGGATGCCTTGGGAACACAAGCTAGATGTGGGAATCTAAGGGGATGAGAATTCCACAAGTTGGCAAGAAAGTTGCATGTTGAGTCCACTTTGGCATGGACTGGGTTGGAAGGAGCCCGTTGTAGTTGCTACAACCCCCCTCCAAAATTTTGTCTATGCCTTGATTTTGGAGCCTACCTTCTGTTCATAAGAGATTATATTTCACATTTGTCAAGCATTCGTATTGTTGTTTGCTGTCGATATTACTTTTATTTGCATGCAGTGATTGTGATGAATTGATTATGTTGTCTTAATTATGGCTAAGTCTTGTTGACAAAAACTAAACAACTTCTAAACATAATCCAAATCCTGCCTTAATCTTGTACCAACTGTCGGTCTTCCCTGTAGGAATTTTGCAATCCTCTATCACTAGAGACTACACTATGCATCGAGGAATATAACTACACAATCCCATAAGATAGGAAGTCATTGAGCATGCAAATCACACAATCTCTCTCTTAGAGTAAAGACTGCGAAATCTAATGAGTTCGTGAAATGCACAATCCCTTGTTGCTGGGAATTGTGCTATTCCTTCTACCAGTGAGACTGTGCAATTTTCTAGAGTAAGTTAATGATCATACCTAGAAAATAGGTATTGCACAATATTTGTTTGACAAGTGGCACAAAGTTTATATTTTTGATATTAAGACAAGTGTCAATTCCTCCTTGATTTTAGGCATGCACATCACAAACCCTAACCTAATTTCGTGGGGCCTAGATCTATATAATAGACACTCTTAGATCTCAATTTAACACTCAACATCAGAGCTCTAGCCTTTCCCATGAGATCAAGGAGCTTTGGACTTGGTTTGCAACGCATTTCAAAATAAGTTTTTCATGTGTCACTTTTTGTTGTTTTTTCTATCACTTTTATCACGTTTGCCTCTATGAGTGTTATTTTTCTTGTTTATTTTCATGGTAGTTGGAATTTATATTAATATTAGCTTGTACAAGTGTTGTTTTGGTCTGTCAATAATTTTTATAAGTGTCTCATCACCTTCTTTCTTTTTTCCTACCAACAGTTGCTGGTGCTGGGTCATTTTGTGCATGCATGTTTTTCCTTTTGCATGATCTTTTCTGGCCCATGTTATTGATTGATCTAAATTACCTTATGGCCATTCTACACTTATTCCTGCACCAACATCAGATCTTGAAGTTTTTATCTCTCTTTCCTACGTAGAACTGCACAATCCTTGAGCAATTATTGCCCCTTCCAATTGTGCATTTCACATATTCGAGCATCAAGCCCATTCCTTGGCCTCTGAGACTACTCCGTGCATAGTCATTGGCTTTCCTAGCTGCACATTGTTCAGTCCCAGGCCTCAGTCCTCAGCCTTGATCTCTGAGACTGCACAATGCACAATCTCTTCTCTCTTGTTCCCAATTGAGAATGCACATTGCGCAATCTTAAGCCTAAAGCTCCCTCCTTGTCTCTTGAGACTGCACAATGCACATTTCAAGAGCCCATTTTGCTTCCCAGATCCCAAAAACTGCGCAATCCTCCTCATCATCCAATGTTTCGCTACTTTAATCTTGGTTGATGAACTTATCTGATTAATCTAATTTGTTTTTTCCATGAATAGATCTTTTGGTTACATGTACTATAGGTTTTGAGCTCATGTCTCTTTCATCAGTTACCATCATCATGCCTCCAAAAGAATCAACCTCAAAAGAAATAACAAAGAACAGTACTGATGAAGTGGTTGAGAGAATTCCAATCACCATGCATATTCTATCTGATACTCATCTCTTCATTGGAAAGGACTCAGATATCACATGTCACATGGTCAAATATGCATTCACACCTACGAAATTCAAGGTAGATCTGGAGGACAGACAAGTGTACATAAACATCTAGTGGTCAGGTTTTCATAGAGCTGATTGGAGGTTTCCAATCCTACCTTGTTCATATGTAATCAAATGTATCCTATTGAAATTGGATACTAAGATCATGACCCTCAATAGTGTCAGTGGGCAACGACTTGCTTCAAATTTATCCCATGATATTTTCTTGATGTATCACTTGCCTAAGCCAGATGCATACATGGAGTCACACTTTTATGCAGTCACCAACTATTTGAAAACCAAAGATGTTATCAAGACATGGGTGAAAGAGTAAGCTAAGTTCCCCTAGACACCCAATAATACTTACAAGACTAGATCTCTTAGAAAGGTGTTCCAATACCTGATTATGCTATGCTGCTTGATATATGGACAAAAGAGTATTGGAACCTTCCCTAAAGGTTGGGTTTACATGTTGCATCAAATTTTCAATTAGGGGAAGGTATTTAATTCATCATATATTTTGGCTGAACAAATTAGGATTAATGTGACCAATACAAGGAATCCACCTAAGGGAAAGCAAGCTAGATTCTATATGTTTGGATACCTGTTGGATGGTGTATGTGCTCAAAATGTTTTTCCTGGCATGAGCCTAGACCTAGACACCCAAAGATCTTATTGTTCATATTTATTGCAAGTTTCTTTCAGAGTGTTGTTACAGAGGAGTCATGGAAATGTTGGCCGACCACTTCCTCAAAGTATTGTACCATATGATTTTTTAGGAGGAGCCACCTTACATTTCCCATGAGGCTATAGATGTAGTATCAAAAGTTTCTTATTGGTTTGCCTCACCAAATGACACTTACCTCAAAGTGTTTGGCTACTAGAAGTCATCACATTTGTTACCAAGGTATGACATAGATGAGTTGGTCATGCAGGAAGTTGCATATCATCTTTCCACATGGTTATCAATTGTACTACAAAGGAAAAATAAAGCACCCTAGTTTACTCTTCCTTTAGAGGTGGGATCCTACTAAATCAACAACCTGAAGGTAGTAGAAGCTGAAGGTAAAGAGTTGGATAACTTTAGCTTTTATATGATAGAGTATCATCCTTATGATCCCAAATAATTTGCAAGAAACATTGTGCCAAGCTACATTTAAATTGGCCAAGTGGGACATACTCTAGACCAAAAGAGGAGAAGATCAAGAATTTCTACAATGCCTCTAGGCCCCACACACTAGTTAGCCAGGAATGTCCTTCTCATGTGCCTTCAAAATAATATAGTACTTTGGAAGCAAGGGAACCAAAAAAGTGCAACTAGGTGAGTATAAAATATAAAAGTAAGGTTTCTCACACCCAATAGAGGAGAAAAGACTGAAATTCAAAGTGGATGCAGCTATTACGAAAGTGGCTATCATAGTTGAGAGGAGGAGGAAGCAAAAGTGAGATGAGCAGAAGAGACAAGAATGAGAGAAAAGATAGAAAGAAGAAAAAGAAAAGAGAGAACAAGAAGAAAGAAAAATTCAAGAAGAGGAAATGAGAAGAAAGGAGGAAGAAGAAACAATGATGAAGAAAGTAGAAGAATAAGGACAAAATCACCTACAAGAAGAATAAATTAAACAATAGCAGGATTAAGAACTTTCCCAAGAGATTGAAGAGCTAATATTTATTCAAGACATGGAGGTAGAACACGACCAACAAAATCAAGATGTTGATCTTATGACCAATACAAAACATATCATCATTTAGTATTCACCTCCTCCTATAGATGGGAAAGTTCCAAGTGATGAAGAGGAAATTTCTCTTCTTGATGATAGTCCAGTCATGGATATTTGCAGCTTGAATTTCAATGAGCTTCAGAGAATTTTTTACAAGCGAGAAATAATCATTTTCCATATGACCTCACACATCCTGATTTCATCAATACAGAAAGGGTGATTGTCATGGACACCAAAAAAAATCCTGAAACTATTGCCACAGCTAACTTGGCCTTTGTAGGAGCTTCAAAAGAAAATAACGGGTATCTGATGGTAGAAATAAACAAATGGAAAAGAACTTGGAAGTTGCAAGAAAAAAGATAGAACAACTCCAGACTTAAACTTAGAAGTTGGTTACCACATGTGTACTTGAAATAACTTTCGGAAGCTATATTTGGTGAAGTGAAATCATTGGGAGACCATATGCTAAACCTTTATGATGAGTTGGTCGCTATGCATAAAGCAATTCCCCCTTGCATGACATGCAGAAGAAATCAAAGGGGAATGCAAAGGCTCTAAAGGACATTCACACAACCATCACTACTGTTCATGAATGGGCAATGCAGTACAAATATGCACTGCCATAGTTGGTTAAGAAAGGAAGACAACAACTTGAGTTGGAGAAAGTTGAAGTCAGAATGCTTATACGAAGTAATAAATAGCTCAACACTTTTATAGCCAACATCTTGTCTTGTTATGCATAGTCGTACAATAGTGTGGATTCCTTGGTGAAGTCTCATAAGATCCCTTTAGTCAGACATTCACAAAAGCAAAGGGCAGAAACATGACCAGGTAGGAATTTTTTGAGTACTTGGACCAACTGAATCAGTTTGCTACCAAAGAGGACCTGGAGATCAATAAAAAGACCATGCAAAAGTATATTGGTGGCCATGCTAAGATCAATAATATGTTATTCTTATTGAAGAAGGAGACACAAACTAGTTCCAAAATTGTCTACCAAGATGCAATGGAAGCTAGAGTCCACTTTCAACCTAATGTTCTTGAAAAGTTTGAGGATACCATCACACAATATAAAGCATGGAATCACTATGTGACTGAAGATCTACAAGTTGAAGCTGATTATATAGAGTTTCCTCAAACTCAAGCTTGATATGCTTAGTTTGCCTTATTAGGCTCTACCCAATTTTGTCTCAAATGGGTTTTTGTAATATTGTACTTGAAATAAATATGTAAGTGGAAGTACAAGTATCAATTGTGGAATATGAAAATTCATTAGTTAGAAAAGGGAAAAGGAAGTCAAAGAGTTATGGGGTTAGTTTAAGAGTCACAAAGGGAGATGAAGAGTCATCTCATATGTTATAAATACACTCTCATAACTCAAGAAAAGGGCTTGGAAATGAAGGCTTGGAAGCTTTGTTTTGCAACCTTGGATTCTTCAGTTTAGCATTGGAGGAATATAATTCTTTGGAGAAGCAAGTGTTGGCTTCATATTCCACTATTGGGGCTAGTGTCTTGGTAATTGTAAATGCATGTTTGGTACTTTCACTCTTTAATAAAAGCTCAAAGATGACATGTCTTCATGCATATGTCACCAATGTAGTAAGATTATTCTTAGTATGTTTTCAATATATGTTGTTTCATTTACGCTAATTCTTATGAAATAATTTGTTTTCTTTAGTATGAATCCTATTGAATGTGTGATGTTATGCTATTATGATCGTTACTATCTTGTGAACTATTTTGCAGGTTAACTAATGATACTCTTATATGGCTCATGTGTCTCTTTTAAGCTAAGTAGTATTACATGCTTCTAAGGGGCTCACTCATTCCCCCCTAAAGTATGATGGAACATTTCATAAATTTCATTTTATATTTCACAAATTTCATACACTTTATTCCAATAAATCCATGCATATCTCATTTTGTGTGTTTATCATAGGCAAGGCACACCTTTGAAACCACCACTTTGGGAACCGACTGTTTTTTGGTTCGGGATCCTACTCCAAACAGTGTGGGGTCTAACTGGGACATCACACTAGAGAGACCCCCTCCCATGTTTGTGACTTCTAGCATTGTCAATAGAATCTAACCTTCAGGAAATGATGAAGACATGCCTCTTGTATAAAGATAATGCCTCCTTTATGAAGATCAATCACGGAAAGAAGAAGAAACCATTCCTACAAGGGTGGAAAATAAGTTATGTGGCTGTGTTAATTCCATGGTTGACACATTAACATGAATTGAAAACTAGCTGAGTGAACAATTTTAAGATTCAAGACATGTGCATTGTAGATCTACAAATTTTTAAGGGGTTAAGTTGGAAAATATTGTAGGAAATTGCGCCTTGGATAATTGTAGTCTATAAAAAGGGTTTCTTGTAGTTCGTTGTGCTCCTTTGTTATATTTTATTTCACTCTTCAGATAAATAAAGTCAAGGAATTCATATTATGTGCCACTTATACACGTACGATATGTTCTCTTTACTTGGATTAATGTTATGATATTTCCAATGCATTGTGTTCGCTAAGTACTATTGAAATATTGGCTAAGTATTGTTGGGATGTTTTAAGACCATAGTTGGATGTGTTCCTACCATTGGATGAAATTGATTGTGTTGATCTTGGCTACATATCTAACATATTGTATTTTAATGAAAAGTCATGGTCATATCTTAAGTGAAGAGGTGTAGTATAATCATAGTAAGTGCAGGTTGACCAAGTCCCTATGGCTAAGGCAAGATAACTTTGCAAATTACTAGAGATGTGAAAATAAGATTTTTGGTAAATAAACTTAGGTATGTGAGATTTTTTTAGAGAAGTAGACCTTTTGTTTCATTTGAGAATCCCCTACCACTCAAGAACCGTAATCACTATGTGGCACCAATGTGAATTTTCTAGTTGTGCATGGCTATCAACTATTTGTATCACTCAAATTATGATTAATTGACATGGTTTCATTGAACCCAAGCTAAGTGCCTCAAGATTATGGAATGTCAAAGTGATTATTTCATTGTAGGTGATGTTGCATCATAACCATCCAATCATAGGAAACCCATTGCCACCTTCCCTTGAGTCAAGCATTGTTATGAACCATTTCCTTAAAAATGTTAAGGAAACAATAATTACAATCCACTTTGAGGGGGAAATCTCCTTCTAAAACAATTACTATGTATAATATAAGATTTGAAGATCCTAAGACTAGGTCTTCCTAGTATATATACAAGAGACAATTATAATAATGGTACAATGAAACGTTCTAGTCAACATAACAATATAACACTAGGAATGTAATAAATCAATATCTAGGAATTCAAAAGGGGTTTTAGGGTTAACATGGGGCTTATATAGGGCTAAGTAATATGCCCCTCCCTTTCAATCAAGTGTTGTCCTTAAAATTTGATTATTTGTAGGTGTTTTTTCATTGACAACTCATGTTCCCACATTGCCTCTTCCACTGGCAGGTTCTTCCATTTGATGAGGTACTTAATAATTGCTTTCTTTCTTAGCTGCTTAATCCTTGTTTCTAGGATTTTTTGGATCTAGTATGATTTTCCATTCTTCATTAATCTATGGTAAAATATTTTGGATTGAGATATTTACATTGATTACCTCCTTTAAGAAAGAAACATGGAAGACTAGATGTACATGTGAATATGGAGAAAACTCAATCTGTAATCCATACTTCCAATCCTCTACAACAACTTATAAGGGACATAATACCTTAGTTATAATTTATTGTTCTCCTCTTATTGCTCTAGAGACATTTATTTATATGGTTGTAGTCTCAAAAGTACCCAATACTCCACTTCAAATTCCATTTCACAACGATGCTGATTTGCTAATTGTTTGATCCTATTTTGTGTTATAACCAAGTTGTCCTTCAAGGGTGTTGTGATGGATTAAATATGATATCCACAAAGTGCCATAAAGAGGGACTTGTTCGATGAAGCATGGAAGGTTGTGTTGCACCACCATTCTACCAAGGGAACCCACTTGACCCATTGTGTATTTGTTTACTTTGATATTATTATTATTATTACTAACTCTATTTACTCAAGTTTAATTTGATATTATTGGTGTATAATTTCTCTTGGTGTGCCTTATGTAGCTTTGAAATTGAGGAGCAAAGCAAGAATATTGGACAAGAGGATCCACTCCTACTGAAAAATTTCCTGGTATGTACTTTGAATGTTAGATAGTAGTTTAGAGTAATTTCTTGAATATTTGGGTTATGTCAATTAGTTTCTTTCATATTATTTTTTAAGGCTCTTAACCGTAGCCTTAGGGAATAAGTTCCCATATAAACTAGGCAAAAATCCCTAGTTCTCTTGTTGGATTCATGTTGGGTAATTTAATTGAGTCTTAAATTACTTGTCATTAATTGTCAAACCCGAGGTTCATGAACTTGCAAAGTATATGTGCACTATATGTGCTAGGAAATCTACTTTAAATTCAAAGAAACTAATCTAACATGAGGATTTAAACCTATTTATGACTAAGTTTTGCTAAGCATATTCACATGTTCTGCCTTAAAATGCCAATGAATTCAAACTCAAAACTTTGAAATTTAAATGAACTTTTAAAGAAAACTATACTATGAAAACTTCAAGATCTACTATAATTGGGCACAATATTGAAATCTATTCTAATGAACAAAAATTGAAATCTATTCTACTAAACAAAAATTGAAATCTATTCTATTAAATAATAAAAGTAAATCTAACTAGCTGACGTGAAAAATGAAATTTATTCTATGAACTATAACACAATTCTAATCTAATTTTAATCTATGAGACTTGAAATAAATCTAATCTAAAGTACTGAAAGGAAATATAAATATCAAATAAAATGCACAACTATTCTACAAAACTTGGAATTGGAAACTATTCTAGAAAGCAGTAAAAAAACAATGATTTGTTAACACAATTTCAAGTGCAAAACCGTCCAGATATTACTACTGTGTGTATTCTACTGAAAACCAACCATAGCTATGAAAATTATGACTAGAATAAGCGTGAAAATGAAATCAATTCTTGGAAAATACTTCAAGGAAAGTGTTTTTGGATTTTAACTTTATATTAGGCACTCAACCTGTAACAGACAAAAGCAAGTAAGCAAATTATATTGAAAACAGAGAATTCAAACATATAAAGAGATTGAAAATTAAATCGAAGAAAATAATGTATGAATGAAATTAAAATGATAGCTATACTATCTCACAACTCCACAGGGGGCCTTCCTTGTGAATGTGAGAAATTATAAACTCAAATCACTTGATTTAAATAAAAAATTTCATTTAGAGTTGTGCAATATCAGAGATTACATTTGTTGAAAAAAACAAAGTTTTTTTCTTCTTCAAACAGTAGCAACAATTACAATTTAAGATTCATCATTGACATCTGACCCCCTCTCTCATCGAAGGGATTGCAATTTATAGAGTTTTTAGGCAACAAGAAACTCAAAATTTCATTACATGAATTTTGGGTATGAGATCTCAGTAAATCAGTTTGAAAATAAAACCAAATATATTTTGAAGGATTTTAGGATCAAATATGAGTCCAGATTTGATCACACTAATCTTCATGCCATGAATTTTCTAAATAAAAACTCGTTCTAATCTTTTTGGTGACTGGACGTTGACTATGAAATTATGAAACCGTTTGCTCACACAATCTGCAAAATAGGGCTCCAAAGAATCCCCAAAATATCTCAAATGGGAACGAATTTGAGGAAACTGATTGAAAGGAACCTAATTGGGCTCGTGATGAAAAATAAACATGTTTTCATTTTCCAGTATTCATTTTCATTTGCTCATAAAACTCTTTAAAGTTGACTTCTTAAAACTATTGCGTTTTTCTTTTGATTTCTTGCTGGATGTTCACACGTGCGAGTAGGGTAGACTTTCACCAACAAAAATCCATATTGGAGATTCTAGGAACCAAGTACATGTGTTAGACTTACTTCTATAGTGGTGCTACTACCTTAACCATGGAGATAACTACAAATATTGTAGGTTTTAACCCCGTACAAAAATTACCTGCATACGAATTCTAAAAATAGAAAATAAACAATGGAAAGAGCATAACACATAAAACAAATATACACACAGATTTTCCCTTGAACCCCAAAACTGGGACTACTAGATTGATTTTTCATTATGTTCCTTTCAATGTTACAATACATATATATACATGCCGAAGCATCCATAAACCCCAATCCACTCACCTTAGAATAGAACATAACCATAGTTCCCTTAACCGACTCTACAAAATACCATGGACCGAAAACCATCGCGCCCAAAACCATGTGCAAAATCCATGCATGAAACCATAGGTAGGTCTACCCATCTAATATAGGGTCCAAAAAATAATTTTCTGGGGGTGCTGCCCCAGGCCTCGTAGAGGGGGCTACTACCCCCTCAAAGCCCCCAACAAGGGGGGCTGCCGCCCCCCCAATGAGCCCCCCTCGCTGCGTCCAACATAACAAAGGGGGGGCTCCGCCCCCTCTCTAACCACCTGGTTTAACTACTAGGGCTAGTCATGGAAAGAATATAACACAACCGACACAAAATACTTGATTGAGCTGTAGAAACTTGAATTTCCCAAATTTTCATTAGTAAACTATGCATAATTCTTCTTAATCTATTAAAAATAAAGGAAAACGATGTTAATTAACCACTTAGACATATGAAGGCACATCATGAAGAATTATGGTAAGAATGGTGGCAAGGGAGTGAAATGGTGCAATGGATGGTTGGAAGTAATGGCTTAATGAATGACAAAGACAAGTGAGAATGATGACAAATCAGTGACCCAACAATTCACATTCATACTAAGAGGGGGGTGAATCAATATAATAACTTTTTACTTATCTAAATATTCAAGAACCATAAGTATATAATCTCATAAGTAGTTCATGAACACATAAGAGACATGTCGAAACACTTTTATAGGAAAACCACAAATGTTTTTATATGATCTTTCTTTATAGGGACCAACCACCAACCTATTGTTACAACAATTTATAGGCACCAAACTACAGGAGACACCAATCCCCTCAACTTCAAGAATTTCTAGGCACCAACCTATAAGAGACAAAAATCCGCTTTGCTGTAAATGTTTATAGGGACCAACCTATAAGGGGCACCAATTTCCTCCAACATATATTCTTCAATGGTCCACTTTACTTCTTGGAATTCTTCTATGTTTTATGTCTATGTGCATTCACTTTTTACTATGTTAGTTTGAAACATGTGCTTCCTTCAACCCACATATATAAGACTATGCTCTACTAGCATAACATTTTTATAATTTGGCACTTCCTTCAACCCACATCGTAAAACTACTCTTTACCAGCATAAATTTTTTATAGTAAGGTACTTCCTTCAACCCACATTTAATATTTTGTGCTAATAACACCAATATGTTATATTATATTCCCTCATGACCTATCCACATTCTTATTAGATCCTCAAAATAGTCAAACCACCAAATTTAAGTTGTATACTAGTATATTAGAAGATATGCCAATTTTTTAACACTAGAAATGCCACTTTATATTGGGATAACAAGAAATTTCCAAAAAAACTTTAACGCTAAGAACTGCTACAAAACTAACTTATTTTTTATCCTTTGACGAGAAACCTTTTTGTCAAGTGCAATTTTTTTTTTGTTTACCGATATCATTAATTAACAACTATCAATATTTTGGGAGATATGGGAATGTGCTAATATAGATATTTCCAATATGTTGAGGCTCCAAAGTGACAAACTTTAGCTGTTAAAAAGATTATGTAATATGGGCCCGTTAACTAATGGCACTAGGATATCAGAGTATCAGTGAATTGCAAGAGAGTGCAAAGAATATGATATGCTGATATGCCTAGGGTTGTTAGCCCTCAGGTGCTATATCTGAGCACCTTTTTACCATGGGCCATGACTGAGGGATTTTAGGTACTAGGATATTGAAAAATCAAAGAGTCTATCCCTTTCAATAAAATGTCATTATGGTGATATGTTAGGGTCCATTAGCCCTTAAGTGCTATACCTAAGAACTTTTGTGCCTAGGGGCTATGACCGGGGGCTTTCAGGCACCAAGATATAAGAAAATCCAAGAATTTCTCCATTTTAGCAAAACTATGATATGGTAACATGTCGAGGGCCATTAGCCCTCTGTTTCTACACCTTAACACCTTTGTAACAAGGGGTTGTGACCAAGAGCAATGATATATTGAGATATTGGAAAATTTCAAAACATACCTTATATAGAAAAACATCCAATATATTAAGGGTTTGATTTATTGATTATCAACAATGTGTAAAGGTTTTGTCCGTTAATTGTGAAAGTCACTAATTTTTTTTTTAATTTGCAAGGTCTTTCATGTTATAATAAAAAATTGAGGTTTTTCAAAGTTTTATATATTTCTTGCCTCAAACCACCTTTAGTGCTACGTACCTACTCCTTGCCTAAGATATTCTCATGCTTCTAATTTCATAACTGTAATCCTTGCCCAACACTACTCTATTCCTCACCTTATATGACACTTCTCCTTATCACTTCCATAATCTAATGCACTTCACCAATCATATTATTTATACAAATTTTGCTGCAACTCTTTGCTCAGGCCATCTTAACACATGCTCCCCTTGACTTTTCTAGGCTTACTTGAGATCTTGGGTTATTCGACATGTTAAAGCTCCCCCCCGTTGGAAACTTTGACATCAATGATATAATTACACCAATCTCCCCATTTGTCATTGAAAACAACCCTTAGGAAAATTTGGTGAAGTGTTGTGGAGCTACCCCAGTTTGCAACTTAAATCCCCCTATTTGCAACTTTTCATATATATGCAATTTATTCCCCTTTGAAATCAAAGGAAAATAGTTTCTCCCCTTGAACACGTGCTTCTCCTCATCTGCAATTCTCCCCATTTTAATAAATCAAGAGCAAGAGGTTGCTCCCCTTGAGATTATGCTTCCTTTTACGAATAAGATGAGAGAGATATCACTCCCACTCTCTATCTTAGATATTCAAATGTCCCTCTAGGAATGGGTTTGGTAAATATATCTAAAATATATTATTTAGTAGCAATTTGTTCCATGTTAACATTTTGATTATCTACCTATTCTCTCCAAAAATGGTATTTGATAGGAACATGTTTTATCTTTGAATGAATAACATGGTTCTTTGAGATATTAATTACACTTGTATTATCACAAATAATTTATATTGGTTGATAATAGTCTATCATTATACCTTTCAAAGTATGTTTCATCAAAAGAACTTTATTGGAACATTCTAATACAATATAGTCAAATTTAGTTGTGGACAGAGAGATTGAGGTCTGTTTCTTGCTCAACCATGTTACCTAACAATTTCTTAGGAATAATGCTCCTCCATTAGTTCTTTTCTTGTCATCAACACTTCCTTCCTAACCTATATCTGTGTATTCTATTAAGGTGAAATATTTTCTTCTTTCTACCATAACTCAATGTCCATAGTCCCCTTCAAATATCTGGTAATTATCTTTACTACTTTCACATGTGTATCCTTTGGTAAATATTGAAATTTTTCTACCAATCTTAATGCTTACATGATATCAGGTCTTGATGTTATCACATATGATAATATTCCAATCATTGACCTATAAAAAGTTTGATTTTCATCTAAATATTTATCATCTTTTCTTAATTTGCATCTTATGACCATGGGAGTGTTAAAAAGTGCACAATTTTCCATTCCAATTTTTTTCAACATTTCCTTAACATCTTTAGTTTGGGAGATGAATATGCCTTTACTTGATTGAAAAAATATAATCGCCTATTCCCACATTTACCCCCTTTTACAATCTCTTCTGGTTAAACACGAGTTGAGTGTCACTATGATATGACCCAACCTTCAAGTTCCAGTTATGAAAATGGTTCCCACAAACTTATACCTTACTCACATCCCTTAAGGACTACATACCACTCAAGAGCCTAACAACCACCCATGTGATCAATCAGTCAGCTGGAACTATTTTTCACTGACTTTACCTCCCAATCACACCCTTGACACATTGTGCGCATAGTTATGAGGCTCCAACCATATCCATAAGCTTGCCTATGTGGAGTTATAACCCAAAAATCCCTATTCTATGCTTGCGGTCATGAGATCTATTCCATTTTTCAAGAAGGCTTCCATGAAAATACCTAGAACTGCTTATAACTTTCCACAAATATAAATAACATGATGACAAGGCTAACCATCCAAAACTTGAACAAGATCTTGACCAAAATAGGCATAGTATATTTGTTTTTGTAGCATTGAATGTGTTCTAGTCACGAAACTTGGTGGAAAGGCTAGAATACATGAGATCCCCATAACCCATAAATTCGTTTATGGAAACCTTATTTTTTAATGTTTCCTAAGTAGGAAAAATGGTTAATTAATAAGAATTAATTAAGTCAAAGTGAAGATTCTCTAGAAACTCACACAGATCGACTCTGAGATGATCCTAGCCCTTGATTAATATTTAATCTTGGTCGTTAGTGCTCCAACAGAGGATTATAAGAATAAGTCGATGTGCACTTGGAGAATGCACCAAAGACACTTGGAGAATTCAAATTTCCAGAGTAGCAACAATTAGTTGTAGGATAGTTTGAGCTTCAGCGAGGAAGTAGAGTCAGTGAGGGGTAGGGACAATGATCAAGAGGAAGTTTTCCAAATCCGTAGAGGCAACAACAAGAGGTCAAGTTACTCCCAGTGAGGTAGCACAAAGGACTGCACAATTTCTTTAGAAGATAAATTCGATTTAGTTGGAGGAAAATTTGATTCAGCTTCCAGAGGCTGGGAAAGTCTTCCAGAGGGACGAAGAATTAGTTTCCTCAATAGAGACATGTAGAACAACTTGATCAGAGGTAGTTCTGAACTAGACGTTAAAGGGTCTGTGCAAGCACTGCGTAGAAGCTAATGCAAAGGGTCTAGGAGGACAAGTTTTTTGAGGTAAAGTTGTGTTGGGGTTTGTTGTGGAGGAAGGGAAATTCCCATTGATAATTTTGGCTAGATTTACTTTCTGTTTGGATTTCCAGTTAGGAATCCATAGATTGTACTTAGAATTTCAATGTTGCATAATAATAAAAACCCTCAGCTGTTGCACTGATTTTACCAAGTTGGGTTTTTCTGGGGACATTTGTCCAAAAATAACTGTGTCATGTTTTTATGTGTGTGCATGCAAGATTTTCTTAGATTCCAATGCTATTTTCTTCTACAGTATTTGTTTGTGAAAATCACAACGTGAATTATTTGGTATTTTCCATATAAAATAACAAATAAATTGTTAGATAAGTTAACAATTAGGAAAATAATTTCTAACTGCTGTGATAGATGGAATTGGTATCAGAGCATAAGTGATCAGCTAAGAAGCTCAGAAGCAGAGGAGAGAATTTCGTTGTTCAAAGGGAGTAGTAGGTCAAAATTCTTAGAGATTGTGGAGTACCTTGACAACAAAGCTAAATTGCTGGGGCAGAATTTTGATTTTCAGTTGTAGATTGGCAGAAAAATCAAGTTGCTCGAGATAGTGATTCTAGTAGTTAGATGGAGCAACAACAACTATGATTTTTGTTGAGCATATTTCTAGTTGGATGTAGAGGATTTTTCTGCAACAAAATCAACGTTGGGTGGAAGAGAAATTTCCCACATAGAGGGAGGTTTCTCTCAGAGGGTTTCTAGCCAAGAAATCCAATTTTCCCAGTTGTAGATTGGAAATAGCAAGTAGCATATCTATGCATTCCAGGAGGGAGTGCAAGTAGTAGAGCAACAACCGATAAGAGGAACATGTTGTTTCTAGATCAAATTAGAGATGGCTACAACTAGGCTTTTAGATCAGGATAGGGGGAGGGTGCCCCCAACTACATCATCTAGAAGGAAAGGATGCCCTTCCTTCTAGGTAAGTATGCCCTACAAGTTTGTATAGATAATGTGGTAGTAGTTCCCTAGGATGCATATTAGCTCAAGGAATACAAGAAGGAGATGGAAAAGGCAAATCATTTGATCCTAGATGGAGTCCGGGACCATATAGTCTCACATATAGTGGCCAAGGGAACAACCAAAGAGATGAGGGATGCTCTCTCCGAGCAACATAAGATGTTCTTGGAAGAAAAGATGAGATTCATTAGGATGTTGAATGGGGAAGGCATAAATCCCTTCCTCACCAAGATTCATGAGGGATGAGATCAACTTGTATCTATTGGGGTAACACCTCAACCATTAGAACTAGTACGGTTGGCACTAAATAGTGTCTCGGAGGATTGGCAAGTCTTTGTCCAAAGTATATTAGGCAGAGACACGCTACAAGGATGGGAGAGGATGTGATCCAACCTACAACAGGAGGTATCAATGTGAACTCTACTTAAGAGGTCCATCTGTGCCAATAGTAGTAGCAGATCGAAGGGTGTAAAGGAGGAGGAGAATGTGGCCCTAACATATAAGGGTGCCATTCAGGGGCAAGGGGAGTAGTAGAAGAAGAAGAAGGACCTATAAAAGGTCAAGTGTTTTAGGTGTGGTGATTTTGGACACTACAATACTTAGTGTCCTCTTAGGAAGAAGGAAAAGCAAGATTAGTAGGCAGCGTATGAGGAAATAGATAAGACTTTCTATATGATAGGGAAAGAATTAGCTATGTTCGAAGATATACCTACAGGAGTGAGGTGGGTGATTTGGTGTTGTATCCTTAGAGATCTACAAATTTGGGCAATGTCCATTGAGGAGTCCACCTCACGGATCATCACCTAGCTACGGGGCCCCACATTATTCAATATCATGTAGAAATTAATGTGTAGTTTCAAAATTTTTCATGAAATTTACTAAATCACAAGAGTTGAAGCTACTCTACTGATATGCGAAAGTTAATTCACCATCTATAACACAAATCATAGACATGCAAAAGGAAACATCACACATGCACAAATATTTATCTACGGGAAAGAAACTTTTCCAAACCCCTTCCTATCTGTATTGCACTAATCAAATAATAGAGATGAAATACATATGCTTCATCAATCTTGAGCACACCCTACAAGTGCATAGTCTATCCGTCTTCCTGACTAAATGACTCTGGCCAACACTTAGCCAATTTTCAAGCCCTCCTAGCTCCTAGTTCCTTGCACTATTCCTTGAGGAAATAAACCCCTATTAATTAGGAAATTCCCTCATTTGGGTTGCGCAATTCCTTTAGGTCCTTCCTCTAACTGCATGCACCACTACTTTAGAATTATATACAACTAATAGTACATTGTCTTGAAATTTCCATCTCAACTGGGTAAATCAATTTCTTTGCATGCATGAGATAATTTAGGTTGATTGATTAGTTATCTGGATGATCATTGAGTGTGGATGAAGTTAAAATTCCACAATTTGACCTTCCACTAGTTCCTCCAATAGTTAGAACTAATTTAACTGATCATAACTCAATTTAACTGAGTTAAATTGCTACAACTAAAATTAACTCAAACTAGTCTCCTAAAATTTAGGAAACCATTGCACAAAACTGAACTTCATGCCCCTAACTCAAATTAATTGAGGTAGACTACTATTCTTTAGGAATCAACTCAAGTAAAATGAACCTCAACTCATCAACTTAAAATAAACTTCAACTCATCAACTCAAATTGAGTTTTTTTAACTAAGTGACAAGAGCAAAGTCACCTTAGTTAACTCCTCCAAGTAGTCTACTGATGTGGAATTTCGAATTTCCTCAATTTGATGAAGGAAAAAATTAAAATTGAGATTTTCTTGATGCATTTTCAATGCTCCCTCCCAATAAGAAAGGGATTATCGACCACTCATATCCCACACTTGTGGAATGTACTGCATGAAACACTTCTTGCTGTTGTTGCTATTGCTACAACATCTGCAACTAAGAAGGACCTTGCACTGTTCCTTGAGGAAATTCCCTCATATGGATTGCACACTTCCTCTGATTGTATGCACCACTTGTACACTTTGGAACAATCTTCAACTGATAGTACATTGCCTTGAAATCTCCATCTCAACTCGGTAACTCGAATTCTTTACATGCATGAGCTAATTTAGGCTGATTGATTAGTTATCTAGATGATCACTGAGTGTGGTTGAAGTTCCACTTCCACAACTTGACCTTCCACTAGTTCCTCCAACAATTAGAACTAGTTTATCTGACCATAACTCAATTTAACTGAATTAAATTGCTACAACTAAAATTAACTCAACCTAGGCTTCTGAAATTTAGGAACCCACTGCACAAAACTGAAATTCATGCCCTTGAATCGAATTAACTGAGTTAGACTCCTATTTTTTAGGAATAAACTCAAGTAAACTGAAATTCAACACATTAACTCGAATTGAGTGTTCTTAACTGAGTGAAAAGAGCCATGCCACCTCAGTCAACTCCTCCAAGTTGTCTGCTGATGTGGAATTTCAAATTTCCTAAATTTGATTAAGGCAAAAATCAAAATTGATACTTTATTGTTGCATTTTCAACATAGAAGGATGGACCAGTGGAAATTGATGCAATTAGTACTAGAGTGACAGTTGCAGACTAGTAGCAGTCAGGTGTCTGGTAACACAATGTAGAGTGGCATAGTGCAGAGTTAGCAACAATGCAAATTTTATAGTGACAGTGCAATAGATAGTAGTAGTTATATGCTCGTGAGAGAGATGCATCATACTGAACATAGTTGATTCAATATTTGGATTCTCCTCACTTGCATTTGCAGACACAACAGATGAGAAGGAGTTACAATGCAGATGCAATGTTGGTAGAAATACGACAATGTCAACAACAACATGAATGGAACTTCATAATTGCACAGTGGTTGGTGGGCAATATGCCCAGACATCAACACCATGACAAAGAATGATACTGAGATAGAGTGTTGTAGCGCATTGGTGCAACACTAGAACACAATCCTCGCTAAGAGGGAGTGCTAGTTTTTATAGCATAATATGTTTTTTAGTCACGAAAATCAGTGGGAAGGCTAGAATACATGAGATCTCCATAACCCATAAATAATTTATGGAAATTCCACCTAGATATTACTTAATTCTATTATTAAACTATTTTTTAATGTTTCCTAAGTCTAGACTTATGAAAATCGGATAATTAATTAGAATTAATTAAGTGAAGGTGAGAATTCTCTAGAAACTCACACAGATTGACTCTGAGATGATCCGAGCCCTTGATTAAGATTTAATCTTGGCCATTGGTGCTCTAAAAGAGGATTATAAGAAGAAGTTGATGGAAACTTAGAGAATACACCAACAACACTTGGAGAATTTGATTTTCAAGAGTAACAGTAGTCATTTGCCAGAGAGTTCAAGCTTCAGTGATGAATCAATGTTAGTGAGGGCAGGGATAGTGATATGGAGGAAGTTTTCCACATCCAGAGAGGTAGCAACAAGAGGCCAAATTATTCCCAGTCAGGCAATGCAAAGGATTGCATGATTACTTGAAAATATTAATTTGATTTGGCTAGAGGAAAATTTGATTCAACTTCCAGAGGCCGGGAAAATTTTCAAGAGGGCTAGAGAATTAGTTTCCTCAGCAAATACATGAAGAAAGATTTGATCAAAGGAAGTTTTGGGCTATATGTCCAAGGGTCTATGAAAGCACTACGTAGAAGCTGACGCAGAGGATCTAGGTGTTGGCATTATGATGAATGTGTTGTACTCAATGACAACCCACTTGTAGTAGAACAACTCAATTGTATATGGTAACTAGATGAATCTACGTAACTAGATGAATCTATAGGAGAGATATCATATGTGACAGAATGCATGGTAGTTGCATTTACAAATGTGACAAAATGCAGGGTAGTTCAAAGGAATCGTTTCAGAAGTAATATGGAAAATCACATTATAACAAGTCTATTCAGAGGGAACAAAGTAATGGTACAAAAGAATAGGATGAAGGAACTAAGGACTACAAATTAGAATAAAAAATTGAAGAAAGAGAATGGTTTAAGAAGTATACGATGGTTCACCTTGTCTAATTAGCATATACACGGGGCCCATGGAATGGAAGAAGCATATACGTATGCACACACTTTTGTAGAAAGAAAAGCACGTATGGGATGGAAAATCAAGGTTTTGGTCCAAGGTATTGGTTTGAGGTATTTGGTCCAAGGTATTGGTCCGAGTTATTTGGTCCAAGGTATTGGTCCGAGGTTTTGGTTTGAGGTTTTGGTTTGAGGTTTTGGTCCGAGGTATTTGGTCCAAGGTAGTGGTCTGAGGTATTTAGTCCGAGGTATTGGTATGAGGTATTATTCCTAAGTGGTTTTGGTCCAAGGTATTGATAAAGGATCTAAGTATATGAGGAGGAGAAGATCAAAGGGATTAACACAAAAGTAATGAATATCTTATGAAGTGTTAGATCAAAAGAAAATATGCATGTTATGGGTTTCTGATGCTTTTCTTGATCTAGACTAAATATGCACATGAGCGTTTGATGATGGATGAGATCTAATGATGGATCA
>APFE030955314.1:119127-138964 GCA_000404065.3 Pinus taeda
AGGCGCTCAATACACGTCAAACACTCTTCTAGAAGGCTCTAGAAGTGACCACAAGTAACCTTTTAGAGATGAAACTCGTGCCTTTTGACCTTTACAGGGGTACGCACCCAACCTTTAGCATACAGAGCGTATCAGTACGCAGGTACAGTTTATTTGGAGTGCGTACACGCAGGTAAGGTAGAGAGAACCTGCGTTCCCAGAGATAAACATGTTTTAAAGTGACTTTATCTCTTTCTGAAGTTTGACATGAAGAGCAGAGGCATGGGGCTTAACAAAGAGGACAATATGGCTATTGACGGGGCCATAGAATTGCAGATAGTCAAGGTGACAAAATTCAGTGTAACAGGCCAGATTTGATTGCTAACACATGTTTTATCCTTTATATGTGATGATCTGGGTATGTCTGAAGTTAGGAATTGCAGTGAAGTTATAAGTAAGTATTTGTAGATCTATACACTAGTTCCCTTTGGTGAAGGTGCATATAGACGCTGGTTCAGATCTTCCAAGTAGCGTATGTGAAAGAAAAGCTTGATGTTCAAGGATGACTGATCTATCAGATCAGTGTTGCTATTTTAATGCTATCTGTCAGTGAAGTATTCTTAGATCTGAAAGTAAAAATGAATTCATAAAGAGTTTGGGTCTCATTGATTAATTGATTGAGAAACAAGGGTGATCCTCGTTGCTATCTGTTTAGAACTCTGTAATATGACAATAGATATTCAGAATGTCACTGATTGGTATAGTTTGTGGTTCAACCTTTTATGATTCAGTATCTTTAGAACTGTATGCAGGTTGGGAAAAAAGAAGTAGTGTATACACACAGGTTTGCTTCATTGAAGAAGTGTACACATTCTGACACATGCCTTTTGAGGTTACAATTAGTTTTTCTTGTTGATGCAGTGTTCTAGGTTCATATCTGTGTACTGGTTACAATGATCTATCTGTTCCAGTTGATTGGTTGAATTTGATTAAGTTTGAATGAATGGTTGAATAAGTTATGTCAGAGGTTTTGTGATTGTTTGATTCAGTGGTGTCAGAGGTATAGAGGTTTTAGTGATTGATTGTTTCAGTTATATCAGAGATTGAAGATTGCATTTCAGTGATTGGTTGATATAGATGTATTTGATGGTTGTATTGCAGTGGTGGTTGATTTTGAGATTCAATGTTACTAATGGGTCCAACATGAAAATTTGATGAAACAATGTCTTCATGTGTAGTATTGTGTACCATGAGTTTTGGAGCCTTCATTAATTTTGAATGATTTTCACTAGTTTTAACTGACTGAAGAGCAGGAAAGGGACAAATGGCAGCAACAGTTGGGTGGCGGAATGACCAGTTACAGAGGAGGGATGGCAAGGTGGCAGCGGAAGGCAAAAGCAACCGAGGAGATGGGAAGGCGTAGAAGCAGCCAAGAGAGGAAGCAACCGAGTGAGAACTGGCAGTCCACGCAGCCGGGAAGAACATAAAAGGGAAAAGACAAAGAGGAAGGAGATTGTTTTTGAACCGGCCAGAAGCAGAAGGAGTTGGTTGCAGAAGAGGCACGCAAGTGTAGATGCTAAAGCAGAGAGAGCTAGGATCTGAGGAACTGGGTTGCAGAGCTGATATAACCTGAGCGACTGAGTTGGGTATTCTATCTAATGTTTATAGTGAAATTCCAAATTATGATGTATTCTATTATGCTAAGTTTATATAAGACTGAGCTATTGGTTTTTGAGACTTCTAATGATTTGAGCATTATGCTTAGTGGGCCTATTAAAATTTTAAATAGTCTACCTGTTTCATGTAAATGGTAATTCATAGATTGATGCAAGTATGCTGTTAGTTCTGGGTTCTTTATGATGGATCTATGCATATGAGTTATGGGTACCGTTATCTTTGTTTCCTATATTATGGATGCATATGTGTGTGATCGCCTGTGCCTGGTTGATACACTCTTGAACTCATGCTGAACCCTTCTCCCTTCGGTCGCAGCACGCTTCGGGTGAGACTCCTTGCCCTTCGGTGTGAGGTGAAAATGCCAGTGCTGTCCTAGACTACAATGGACCATTGTTGGCCTCCTATGCCTAAACCCGGGGTATTTTCCCTGATGACTCTTTTGAGCCATCAAATGGTTCCATTGTCGGGACCCGAAGTTAAGAGAACTGGTTCAGAATATGGTGTCAAGGGTATTTAAAAGAGAGATCAGAAACTAGTGGAACCATAAAGTAGATCAATTTATGGTAGAGAAAGCTGCCCAGAGGAATCAATCGATCGGCAAGGTAGGTGAGAGGATTTTATATGCGGATAGCTCAGATGACTATTATGAAATTTTTTGGTGCAAGTTTCCTGAGGACCTATACAATTGGTTGAGGGAGCTAAAGAGGCAGAGTCAGTCAAGTGTCTTGACGACAGTCTGCCATAGTTGGATTCCGTCTGATGCTGCAGTATTATAGCAGCTAGATAACGAGCAGACGAGAGCATTTGATTTCTAGGTGAAGTCTACAGTGGAGGGATACGTGGTTGATTTTACTGCAAAGAACTACCAGTCCTTCTCAAAGGGAGAGGTGGTGTTCAACTCTGAGCTAAGGGGGGAATTGATAAGGGAAGTCCCAACGTGGATTAAGATGTTTTCAGTAGAAGAAGGACTGCTATCTTTATCCACTACCGGGATGGAAGCGTAAAACCCCAGTATCGGGGGAAGGAATTAGAGGGGAAAATGCTGCCTACAAGGGGATAGGGATGCTACAAGGGGATGTATGCAGAAATATTGAAGAGAGCTAGGGATGTTAGAGCACAAAGGAGAGCACTACTAGCAGACAAGTAGCAGGAAAGAGCAGCTCAGGCTCTAGGGAAAACAAGGAGGGGACCCCGCCAAATAGGAGTGGTGATGGGAAAACCCCGAGTTGAGATGAAGGGAGAAGATGGTGCTAGGCAACCCGAGTGTGGGAAAAGGGGATGTTGGAATTTGGAAGAGGAGGAAGGACATTCCCTGCATGTTGCAGAAATAGAATTCCAATAAGAAACTAGAGGAGAAATACCTCGGAATGTTGCGGAAGCGGAATCGCAACAGGGAACATACGGGGAATCCTCCCTGCAGGTTGCGGAAGTAGGATCACAAGATCAACACCCATGTTGGCATGAAGATGATGAAAATGTGGGCGATGGGATGAGGAGGTTGCTTGAAGAGGAAAAAGTATCCATAAAAATTCAGCAGCCACAACCTCGAAATATAAGTGGCGTTTTCCCAGACCTTCCCTTGGTACTTTATCACAAACCATAAGAATTTGTCACTAGCTTAGCCAAGACAACGCGAGTATATAGTGCATGGGAGAAATATAGGACGGGTCTCAATATTGGAAGTGATACAAGAACCGGCTATAGTAGTAACTTGGGACTATAGGGATCCCAACAACTGGGAAGCAAAGGTTTTGTGTTATTAGCCCATAATCAGAGCAGTATGGTGGGATCATTTACTAGATACCCGGAATTTGCAGGAAAGGGGAACGAGGATGTGGAGCAACATTGGTACCTCTACGAAGCCATCTGGAGGGCCCGTTAGACTTTGGATAACGTTCGGGTGGTGGAATTCCAGACCACGCTTAGGGAACAGGCTCTACACTGGTTCATAAAGTGGGCAGAGCAGAACTAGAACCCCACCATAGATGATATTAAGAGGGGATTTGTGTAGGAATTCAAGGTACCGCAGATAGATAAACAGGGGTTATTAGAGTTGTGGGAAATTAAGCAGAGGGAGGGTGAGATGACTTGGGATCTCATGCAAAGGTTTAAGGATGCCATTTCCAAGCTGAGTTACACCCTGGACCCGAACCACCAATGGGACTGGTTCATCAAGGCACTCTTGTCCCTGACTAGAACACGACTGACACAACATAAGATAAGAACCCTGCAGGATGCATTAGAGCAAGCCTCTCAGATAGAAGCAATGGAAAGATATCCCCATGAATACCGAGGAGGCACGAGTCTGCAAGATCTGGCAATCATGGGCCTACAAAGCTAGATCACAAACTTGACCGAGAAGTTGAGGGATCCAACTAGACCTAATGTTTGGTGCACCCATTGCCTGGTGGAGGGGCATGTTGTGATGGAGTGCCTACGATTGCGGGGAATTAACCAACCAGGGGGGTGGTGGTGTCATCAGGAACCCCTCCCACCGCAGGAGTTGCGGCAATCAGAGCGAAAGGACCCTTCCTAGGAAGGAATAACGCAGACTTCTGTGAAATTTGTAGGACATATGGACACCTGCCGTGAATGTGTCCAATTCTAAAAAGGTATTCTAACGTCCCCAATAAAAACTACTACGAGTTCTGTGCATCGACCACTCATCACACCAATCAGTGTTGAGGGTTGGATGCTCTAGCAGAAAGACTGGACATATCCATGTTCAGGGTCAATGAAGCGAGTCGAGGGGGGTGAGGAGGAAATGGATGCGGAGGAAGAACGAGAGGTAGAGGACCCTTAAGGTGCTATAACTGCGATCAGGAGGGACATGTTGCAAGGGAATTCTCGCTCTCGAGAAGACCATGGTGTTCATAGTGTAGAGTTAACACCCATGCGATGGAGGATTGCCCAGAGCTTATTGTGAAATGGGAAGAGAGAATCAGACAGTGAGGGGCCAACCTAGTGAATGCTGAGCCTCAGACTGATGAGGGTTTCCCCGCAACAAATATTAATATAGTTACCCAAGGAGGGAAGAAGATAGGGGAGGATCACTATGATGAGGAACCCTCCGTGATCATTAAAGAAACATTACCATGAAGGGCATATAAGGTCGAACGCCAACAGAAATATTATCAGGAAGCAACCAAATTGTTCTAGAGAATGACTGAAGATAGGGACACCTGAAGACCGCAAGTCCATGGCCCGCTCCTGCCCAGCCTATTCGGGAATGGTTTAAATTGTTCTTAATTTTTTTTGAAGATGAGGCCATGCTAAAGGAATTGCGAAAAATCTTAAAAGCCGTGGTATCCACAAAAAAAGAGGATGTAGAACAACCATGTGAAACATGGCCAGAGAAAGCCTCCAGGAGAGTGAAGAAAATAAGAAAAGAAGTGGAAATGAGTTTCAAATCAATGCATAGGTGGCAGGATTCCAGATAAGGGACACCATGCTATACTTAGGGTTGGATGTAAACATATTACCCAGGAAGACCTGGGAGGCAATGAGGAAGCCACAGCTTAAGTACTCACCGATTCAATTAAGAATGGAAAATCAATATTGTATATTGCCCATCGGGAGATTGGAAAATGTAGAGGTTGATGTGGCAGGGGGGAAAATGCACACTGAGTTTGAAGTAATTGACATTATGGGGGATAAATATCCATATCTAGCATTCTTGGGGATTGACTGGGCATACGAAAACTATGCTGTCATAGATTTGAAGGAGCTGATGATTTTTGAAGCAGAGAGGCTAAGAGTGATCCAACTGTTGGACCCCTACTAAGGACCCAGGTTTACAGAGCCAGTGGATGACAGAGAGGAACCGAGGGTGTTAGATCAGTTATATATGCTCACGGCAGGGAAAAAGGAGGACTACATAAATCCTATAGCTGGAGGATCAGTTAGCTGGAGAAGCATTCAAAGCTCATAAGCTGCATGGGATGCATGGCAACAAGGTGGATATGAACTGACAACCCGACGATGTGCAATGATAAGCTGAGTAAACTAGGGAGACGTGGGAAGGGGCGACGACCCAAAGTACTGTGGCCTTGAGCCGAGACAGGGTGGACCAGGATGTACCAGAAGACCAAAGAATTCCCTTTATAGACATTATGCTTATGGAAATGCTAGCAAGATAGTGGAAGGCACACTACCGAGTATTAAAAGACTGGAAGAACGCTAAGAAAGAAATGAAGGAGAGGTTTTGCAGGAGATGAGATCAGCCACAAGATTAAAGGGAATACACGAGGAATTCAAGTCCCAAGGAGCACATAAAATATTGCACAACCAACTGGAAAGGCCAGGGACTGTCAAGGAATCTGTGGTTACATGCTTTTATACATACCCTCAGCACCATCCCCTAGGCTTGGTATATCCAGGAGGAGCTACGATGACAAACGACTAGTTGGGATACCTTGGAAGCACAGTTCATTGGCAATTTTTCATTCAAAATCAGTGAGGCACAAGCGACAGAGGTACTCCAGGTGGTGAAGGGGGTTCTGTTCACCTCAAAGATGCTAGTTGAAGGGGAGCACAAAGAAAACTTTCTGTAGTGCTTGTATGATATGGAATCGCCAGGATTTGTGACCTACAACAAAATTGATGCAGAACCATAAGAGGATGGATTGGAGGGGCTTACACATTGATGCATTTGGAATAGCGCTAGGGGTAGTCTTAGCACAAATGGGAGAAAAGATGGACCACCCAGTATACTACGCTAGCAAAAAGCCCTCCAGAACGGAAAAGAACTACACCACAATAGAACGAGAAGCCTTGGAAATGGTTTGCTCTCTCCAAAAGTTCAAGCACTACCTACCAGGTGCACTGTTCAAATTCTTTATAGACCATTCCATGCTGAAGTACTTAGTAAATAAGTTGGTACTAGAAGGAAGAATATGCAGGTGGTTTTTACTATTTCAAGAATTCACGTTTGAAGTGGTTGTTAAGCCAGGTAGATTGAATGTAGAGCCAGACCACCTTTCACACCTAGAAACATGGAATAATGATGGAGCGATAGACGATCGGTTGCCCGATGCCGACCTATTTAGGATAGAAGCCATTCCTGATCACATAGAGGAGATTTCTATTTTGCTAAAAATAGGTTGCTGCCCAGAGGGATACACTGAAACACAAAAGAAACACTTAGTGGTTAGAGCAGCAGATTACCAGCTCATAGTGGGACACCTCTACAAAATGGGTTTGGGCCAGATACTCAGACACTTTGTCCTACAACAAGAAAGAAAGGTTGTCTATGGGAGTGCCATGCATGGGTCATGGGAGGCAATGTAGGAGGCAAGGCTACCACAAGGAAGATACTACACGTAGGATTATGGTGGCCCACGATTCATAAGGATTCAAAATAATTTTCCAAAGAATGCGATGTCTGTCAGAGGGCCGGTAAGCCTTCTCGACGCGCTGAGCTACCACTACACCCGGTCCACATGGTTAAGATATTTGATAAGTGGGTATAGATTTTATTGGGCCAATTTCACCACTAGCAAGACACTACCGAGCCCAATACATAATCACAGCAATAGAATACATCACAAGATGGGTAGAGGTCGTGCCAGTAAAGGACTGCACAACAGAAATGATGACAAGATTGATTTTTGAAAATGTTATTTCAAGGTTTGGATGCCCGAGGAGCCTCACAAGTGACCAGGGTACTCACTTTCTGAACGAAACAATTGAAGCTCTGCTAACAAATTTTATGGTACAACATAATAAGAGTAGTCCTTATCATCTGCAAGCAAACGATGTAGTAGAGGCATTTAACAAAATACTGGAGAAAGGGCTAACAAAAATCGTATTTGCCAACCGCGATGACTGGGATGAAATAATTCTAGCGGCACTGTGGGCATACAAGACAAGAGTCAAAAGACTACACAAATAAACTCCCTTTTGGATCGTCTATGACAAAGAGGTGGTGGTGCCAGTGGAATTTATACTGCCAAGCATGCTAATATTAAAGGCTACAGGAATGATGGATAGAAGTGCCTTATGGAACAGGCTGAGCCAGTTGATAAATGGAACTCAATGAAATCCGATTCTTAGCAGAATTCCATCAATTAGTTGAGAAATGATGACAAAAGGCATGGCATGATATGCACATCAAGAAGAAACTGTTTGAAATCAGAGACCAAGTGCTCCTTTATGATAGAAAGTTCCTGAAGTTCCCAGGAAAACTACAGATGCACTGGTTAGGCCCATTCATAATCACAAAAATAAAATAATTGGGTGTGGTAAGGCTCGCGTAACTAGATGGAGTCCTGTTGCGGGGATGGGTGAATTGTGCACGCCTGAAACTCTTCCGCAAGTAAAAAAAATAAAAAAAATCTTCCGAATAATAAGGTTACTGCCATGATTAGGATACCACAACCCATTTGTGGTCGAGGGGTAGTTTCAATGGCCATATAGTGTTAGGGATCGCATTGGTAGGCCTAGTCAGTAGGCACATTAGCCTCGCATGTCACCCCCACTAGCAGAATACACATAGGTCTGAACCTTTTCCAGAATTGGTGGCTGCACAATTACTCGTCCCATCCATTGCACTAGTAGTTATTTCCCAATTAAGTAATCAATAAGGCAACTGTCAAGATAGGGTCACAAAATCTTTCCCGTTAAGCATAGAATTAGTTAATAAATAAGCCCATCATGTCAGAATAAAGATGCCATGTAGCCCACTCTGTACCTTCAAGACCAAATCATAGTAGGCATGTACCAATTGGCCGACAACGACACAAAAGAGCTAGAATACATGGAAAGGTCACTGGAGTAATTATTTGATTAAAGCCTCGTCAGTTAGGGGATGTCGTGTCAGAGTTGGCTACATAAATCGTAGTAGGATGCAGGGAATGGTAGAGTTTCAAACAACAGAAGAATTCTAGGATCACTTGGAAGAATAGGAGCAGAAGAAGAGAAGCAGGAGACCACCAGTACAAATTGTTTATATTATAAGAGAAGAAATGGCAAAGGGAATCATATCAGTCCCATGAAATGCTCTAGATGCAATAATTGTAGTGGACGATATATACGGGAAGTATGACAGATCGAATCTCATTGACAATGACTTCATAGATGAATTCCAATTTCCAGCAATGAAGAGGGAAGTATATGTGAAAGAATTTCAAAGGGAGGATGACACTAGGGCCTCCAAAATCAGAGAGGAATTCAGAGGGATAAAGAGTCCACGCTATTCCACCTGTGAAATTTTCTCATATTCGACACCCAATTTTCTGCCATGCAGTGGACCAAATTACTAGCAAGCACGATGCATGGAGGGTTGCTATGGTTGGACAGGGAATACCCCATTCATGTCAAGGACATCTATCGACTCACTGGGCTCGCAGAAGTGGGGAATGTAGTCAGGACAATGTTCCAGGCTAGGGTTAAGCGGGGGAAGAAGTAAACGAAAGACAACATCTATGCTAGATATGGGACAAAGTGAGGAGGGAAGAGCGCGAAGCTAGACAAAATTAACAAAGATAATATTAGGTTTTCTTGCTATCTTATTGTAGGCAAGACAATGAGGCATTTCACGAGGAACAAGTGCACCCTGGACACCGTTTCAATTGCAAAACAATACTGCCAGGGAGAAGTACTCAACTGGTCAACTTTCATGCTCAACGAACTATTTGAGGCATGTGAAGATGTCTACAAGAGGAGCACTGACTTTTTGTTAGAATACTTGGTAATGGCACTGGCAATGTGGAATTGGAGGTCACCACCAGAGAGGAAAATGGAAACCATTACTGAAGACCAGCCAATTGTGCTTAGGTACAAACCGCAGAGGACATCGAGGGATCCCAACACAGAGGAGATCAACGAGAGGGCTTTCAAGAGCAGGTACGAGTAGATGGTGGATGCCATTCGGTCTATCGAGAGGATACCCAAGGCTCTCTTGGACAAGTTCTCAGGTGAGCTCTGGTTTGGTGCCTCCCACGTGCACACTTATCTAAGATTGTGGTGTGTCAATCTGAGCACATTCAAATTAAGGCTGCAAAGGTTTAGCCTGATGGAGGAAGCCTTATGCAGAGAAGTGGAGTCCTGGCCGGGAGTGGCCTGTGAGGTAAGAGAAGGGAAGGACAGGTACCTGTCCAGAGCTCTGATGCCACAAAACTAAGAGGGAGATGGGCAGAAAGCAGCAGGAAGTGATCAGTAGATGAAGTACTCCAACCGATGCTACTTCGAATGGAAGAAAAAATGTTCAAAGCAAGAAGGACAATCGCAAGCTTCAATCCAGGTGAGAGTGACTATCTCGAGTGCCTTCAAGGTTCCACCATGCTTTTCCCTATTGTAACGCCACCTCTCGCTATGGCCCCTCCTACAGGAGCAGTCCAGGCTCCCTCCCAGATGCCGGTCCCGAAATCACAAAAGAAGCGAGTCATTCGCACCCCCAAGTCAAAAAGCCAGCTACCAAAAAGCGAAAATTAACCCGCCAGCTCCAGTTGTCGACCTCACTATTGAGGTCCAAAAACCAATTCCCGCAACCACCATAGTCGAGGAGATCCCTGCCACCACATCCACTACAGTACATCCGTCGCGAGAGTCATCCCCGTAAACTGCTTCCACTTCCGCGACCTTGTCCGAGATCCTCCCGTTCGGCCACCGACAGACTACTACGGAAGCAGAAGTTCAGTTAGCTGGGTAGACCGAGGGCACCACCTCGACCATAGGGATGCCACCAACAAATAGTACAACACCAATGCTTGGGTTGGATCCACCAGCAGGGAGATGCCTAGATACTAGTTGGCAGAGAGAAAGGACTACCTTGTACTTGCTCTCTCTCCCTATAAAGATCATAGTCCCTCCGAACCCTAGCATAATTCTAGCCAAACCATAGTTCACTCCACCATCCCAACAAGAACATTCACCTGCCTCCCGTTTAGATAAGTCCAATGCAAGCGGCCTACCCCTACAACAACAATTCCTGGAACGAGACACAATGCGAGCTGATCCACTCCATCACTGGTCATCAACCCAATTATTTTATTTTATGTAGGATCTGAGACTTTTGTGATCCATAATGTTGATATCAGTCATTTGGATTAATCACATCGCTAGGATTTGGTCAACTTTTCCACATTAGCTGGTTTGAAACGTCGACCAAATCCTAGCGATGTGATTAATCTAAAAGACTGATATCAATATTTTCTTTTATTCAACAAGCATCCCACAAGGCCGAGAGCCTTCATGAAGACCTGGCCAAAGAACATGAGCATCAGAAGATGTAGTTTCTCGTAGTGACGGAAGAATGAGATCGCCTATGGGAAGAAAACACAGGATTACAAGCCCAGGTGGATTAGATTACACAATGGTTCCAATCCATATGGCCAACCGCCACCGAAGCCAACATAGAAGCATCCACAGACATGTCCGTCTGCACGTTGATTGACTACTGCGATCACATATAGACGATGTGCACACGCCTAACAACCACAAATGAATAAATGAAGCGGAAGCTAGAGACTGTCAGGTCTGCACTACCAGATCCTGTGGAAATCTACGTGCAGACGGTTGAAGGCAAGGTCAGGGAGCTATAAATGAAGAAAAAAGCCTTGGCCGAAGCCCTCACTAACGGATACATCTTAATGGGCAAGGTCCACGACTAGTCAGGAAATCTAGGTCTGAAGAACCACCAGGTTTACCCATTAAGAGAACAAATTCAGTCTGTATTTGCCAGCACAAGGTATTGCACAGACCATGCTCAGCTGCAGCAAATCAACGAACAAATCGACATCCTCTAGGCCTAGGTTGACAACATTGAGGAGGAATCAACAAGGATGAAAAATATAATCTGATATCTGTAGACCCTGGTTCGTATGCAAGTTCTACTCTTGAAGGTGGCATGTGACACCAACAACCGACAATGGGACGACTTGTAGAGACAACAACCAACAACTTTAACATCACAATTGGCCGTGGTGTTCACACAAGGCGCCGATGCAATCCTCGCCAACTGGGACTTGGAAATTTAGTGATACACTGAGTTCAGGCAGCAAACAACAACTACAATCCTAGAGTAGGAGCCTTCATTTGGAACAGAGGAACCACAAGGTCAAGAAAGGGCCACAAGAACAAATGCCATGCTGCAAGCTAGGATTGAGATAGAAGAGATACCTACTCTGCACGAAAGTATTGAAGCAGTAGAAGTGTCGACACAATGAGACATTGTCTGTAGTAATGCAGTCACCACCCGTAGAGCATATGGAAGCAACAACAGAACCTCCAGAGGTAGAAATGACTTGACTCGGGGATGAGTCAAGAAATTGTGGTTAGGGCCTGTTGGAGCCTTCGTTAATTTTGAATGATTTTGACTAGTTTTGACTGACCGAAGGGCGGGAAAGGGAAAAATGCCAACAACGGTTGGGTGGTGGTACGAACAATTGTAGAGGAGGGATGGCAAGGTGGCAACAGAAGGCAAAGGCAGTCGAGGAGACAGGAAGGCGCAGAAGCAGCCAAGAGAGGAAGCAGCCGAGCAAGAACTGGCAGTCCATGCAGCTGGGAAGAACATAAAAGAGAAAAGATAGAGAGGAAAGAGGTTGTTGTTGAACCCGCCTGAACCAGAAAGAGTTGGTTACAGAAGAGGTACGTAGGTGCAAATTATTAAGTAGAGAGAGTTGGGATCTGAGGAACTGGGTTGTGGAGTTGATCTAACCCGAGCGACTGAGCCGGGTATTCTATGTAATGTTTATGGAGAAATGCAAGATTATGATGTATTTTGTTATGATAAGCTAATATAAGACCAAGCTGTTGGTTGTTGAGACTTCTAATGTATTAAGCATTGTGCTTAGTGGCCTATTAAAATTTTAAATAGCCTTCCTGTTGCATGTAAATGGTAATTCATAGATTGATGCAAGTATTCTGTTAGTTCTGGGTTCTTTATGATGGATCTATGCGTATGAGTTATGGGTACTATTATCTTTGTTTCCTATATTATGGATGCATATGTGTGTGATCACTTATGACTGGTTGATATGATCTCGACCTCGTGCTGAACCCTTCTCCCTTCGGTCGCGATGCGCTTCGGGTGAGACTCCTTGCCCTTCGGGGTGAGGTGAAAATTCCATCGCCATCCTAGACTATAGTGGATCACTGTTGGCCTTCTGTGCCTGAACCCGAGGTCTTTTCCCTGATGAATTTTTCGAGCAAACAAGGAGTATCCAGTGTGAAAATTCATGAAACGTGGTCCTTGGAGGATATTGAGGGTTGGAGCCTTCAGTGAGGAAGTCGAAGCTTCCTGCCAGCAGTGGCTGGTGATTTGATCAGGGGGTTGGAGCTCCCTTCCAGTAGCAGTTGGAGAATGAGTGAAGGTTGTATCCTTCTATAGGTCGGAGCCTACGTACTAGTAAACATATCAGCGAGTACAAGAACTAGGGGGTTGTATCTCCCTTCCAGAAGAAGCTGGAGAAGGAGAGAAGGTTGTAGCCTTCTGCAGGTGGGTGCTTGCATACTAGTATGAGTCTGTGCCAGTACAAGATTGTAAACATATTTTCTTATTATTAAAAGAAGATAGAGATGACAACAACAGGTGCTTTTCACCCACATTGGGTTTCTACCTTAAATCTTGGTGTTCATGTGTGTTGCTTATGTGTGATGGTTTATTCTGTTTTTACTGCACTGGTCAATGTTTAATGTCTAATAAAGTATTCATGAACTGATTAAAGATCAACATATGATGAATTAACTAAATCATAAGTTCACTGTATATATGTTGGTTTCCTTAAGAGCATTTGTGTGCACACACAAATTCCCTTCACTGAAGTAGCGTATATAAATTTGATTATGGAAATGAAAAAGTTATTGATTTGTAAATACTGATTCACCCCCCCCTCAGTATTATTCCCAACAATTGGTATTAGAGCTGGTCCTTTGGCAGAAGCTTGATTGCTTGAAGGAGATCCATAGTAAAAATGGGAAAGAAGCTAAAGAAGAAAGCACCACAAAATAAGAAGACATCTCAAAGGAAATGTGACAGTGGGAGAGATGATTGGCCTTTATGTGGAAGAAACTCTTCAAATTCAGAATCATCTCAGAATAAAGATGAACAAGAAAAAGAACTATCAGGTACGGATTTGTTGTCCTCTAGTGATACATTTCTCTGTTCATTTGAAGATAATGAAAGTGACAACGAAACAACTGAATTTTCTCTTACGGGTGAAAGAGAAATAAATCAAATAGAGGTAGAATTTAAAAAGCTCACAGACACAATTAGATATCAACAAGATCTATTGGACAAAATCGGGTGTACCTACAAAGAAGAGATTACAAGGTTAAAAGATCAGTTAGAGGAAAGAAACAAAGTAAGGAAACAGAAGGAGGAAAAGGAAGATCACAGTCAAAGGCTGCAGGATGAAGTGACATCATTGAGAAATGAAGTGAATGGAAAGGACACAACAACCAAGGAACTTATAGAAAGAACCAACTACTGTGAAGGTCTTGAAGCTGTGGTCATTTCTCTAAAAGAAGATCTCAAAAATTCAAATAAGCAGAATGAAGAACTACTCCAAGCATTTGAAGAACAAGAAAATGAAGTTCTTGAATTAAGGCAACAAGTGGAAGAAGGAAGAAAAGCCGAAGAAATCATGAAGAAGCAGTCCCTTGAAAAGGAAGAGAAATATCAAGTTGAGGTAAATATCCTAAAAGGTAAATTAGAAGAAAATGATAAAATTTTACGATTTCAATATAGTACTAAGATTTTGGATGATATTCTTAGTAGTCAAAGGTCTCTGCCATCAAATCTGGTCTTTGTTTTAATGGAACTATTAAAGGTGAATATAGCTCACAAACTAAAGCAAGGAACTCTAGTGCAAAATCTGAAACACTCAACAAGGAGATAAGAGGTCAACCCCATCAACAACCAAGGAAAGAAATCCCTCAAAGAAAATGATTTACTCCTAACTATGGAAGGGTTAATCAATTCTTTCCTCTAATGAATAATGTTGAATGTTTTATATGTCATAATTTTGGACATGTTGCAGCAAGATGTAGAAGTAGAATGGTTCAAGCTAATAACCGTCATAGAGAAATATCATCAGCTTCCAGGTACTTCAAGGGATATTTTTTTTCTTGCAATATGTTTGGTCACAAATCCATTGATTTCTATAGAAGGAATATGAAACATATAATATGTTATGCTTGTAACAAGTTTGGGCATATAGAAAAAGAATGCAGGAGCAAATCTCGGCCAACATACCCAAAGGAACAAACATCATCACACTCCAAGGTATGGAAGAGGAAGGAATTATAGGCAGAAAGATGTGGCATAGCTCAATATATAGATAGAATAGACTTAGAAGGAACTGAAAGCATGAAATTTTAGTGTCCTAATTCTCATATGCAGTTATCATGAAGACAAGTCGTGTATATACGTGAGTTAGCCACTGCACAACCGCGTATATGTTGGTTTAATGAAGAAGTAGTGGGACATACTCAGAAAAATGATATGATATGATTAAGACAATTATCAATTATCTTTTCTGTCTTGATGATAGATGACTATAGTATGTGGATGTTATTTATAAGTTATTTTGATCCTCATAAGTTTTTGATAACTTGATGTATATCTAATTGATGATGGTGCCTTGATATTTCTTAGTGATATATTCAATGATCAGATCTGACCGTGAACAGGTGGCATAGGTTCAGGGGGAGAATATGCTATGCTTCTAATAATGCATTGTTGGCATTATGTTTAGAAGTCTTTTGTACCTAATGATTCTTGTCAATGGTGATGATGCTTATGTGTCTAAAGTGTTTAAATAATACATCAAGCTATGTTGCGGTTATGAGTTGCCTATGATGAAGTCTCAGATGATGCTTGTATTGCTTGGGGTTACATAATTGTTATTCAGATTTCATTTATGGACGATTGTGGAGGAATTTTTGATGATGCATATAGTACATATATGTTTCTTACATGGTGATCTTCATAAGGACAAGGAGAAGTAAAAAGCTTGAGTACATAACTTCATTATCTGATGATGACCCACTCATTTATTTTATGTTGTTGTCATCACACCTTCAAAGATGCATAAAGTTCATATAGTGCAGCTATGATGCAAGATTCTTATAGTTATTGGCTCTCACATGGTTTAGAATTGTTGTTGTTGGTGGTATCAAGAAATCTTGACAAATGAGTATGAGCTCATGGTTTGTTAGATACATGTTGCTATCTCTCTGATGGATACACATTATGTTGGATACATGGATGATTAGTTAAGTTGGATATTGATAAATATTGTTGGTTGGCCAAGAGAATGGTGTTATTGCAGGTCTCATGAAGACATAGCTATTTGAAGACATGGATATTCGGAGACATGCCTTACTTAGTTAGATAATGATGTTGCCTTCTCACTTTATGATGATAGGTTGATACTCACATATGTTGATTATCATGGTTTATGCTTATTAGATGTGGGATGTTTCCTAGTGATGATACATGGTTGATATATTGAGGGTTCTTGTGTAAATATCAAGCAGTTCTTGTTGATGATATTATAGATAATGACCATGGTGTTTTCACATACATATGATATGATGTGAATGATTTTGTGTTCTTGAAGATATGCCATATGCTTAGTTGATTCATGGAAGGTTATGATAAGGATCTTTCTACTAAGGAAACTAAGTAAGTTTATCTTGATGAGATCAAGAGGATGAGTTGATATCTATATGTGGCATACTTGTCACAGGTTGATGATAGTTACATTTCCATATCTTGGGAACTGATGATGGACATACAAAGGTTGTTGGTATGGATGACAGATGCTTATGGAGCATATCATACATGGTGTATGATAGTAGCTGATGACCATCGTAGTCTTTTAATGAGTCCTTTTTGGTCATATGATGTAATTTGCACCCCCACTATGCATGGAAAGGATGCTGTAATAATTGAGTCATGTATAAACAATTGGTATATCCCCACTTGGTTGGGAGATTGATGTATGTATGAGTCATTGGTGATAGGAAGGTCATACTCACATAGTTGAGTTATAGAGTCACGTTATTCTTTTGGAAATATTTTTGCAAACTCTGCATGTGCTTAGGGGGAGCATGGATGGTATAATACATCTCAGCATGTACAAAGGGGGAGTTTGATCAGATAATTTAGCATGTGCCTAGTGGGAGCATGATCAATGTTCATATTCAGCTGTTCAGACATGAAAGTATTCATTTTGGTCAACCCTTTGTCGTTGATATCAAAGGGGGAGAATATCTTGGTCCGCCCTTTTCCCTTGATGTCAAAGGGGGAGAGTATTTTGGTGTTGCTTGTTATCTCTAACAATTTCTATAGCTTGTAGTAATCAACACCAACATGGTTGTCATCAAGTCCAAAGGGGGAGATTGTTGGCATTGTGATGCATGTGTTTTACTTGATGGCAACCCACTTGTAGCTGAAAAACTCACTTGTATATGGTAACTAGATGAATCTACTTAACTAGATGAATCTACAAGAGAGATATCATATGTGACAGAATGCACGACAGTTGTGTTTACATATGTGAAAAAATGTAGGGTATTTCAAAGGAATCATTTCAGAAGTAATATGAAAAAACACATTATAACAAGTATATTTAGAGGGAACAAAGTAATTGTACAAAAGAATAGGATGAAGGAAAAAATGACTAAAGATCAGAATCAAGAAATTGAAGAGAATGGTTTAAGAAGTATATGCGGGTTCACCTTGTCCAATTAGCGTATACACCCGAGCTCATGGAATGGAGGAAGCGTATACATATGCATGCACTTTCACAGAAAGAAAAGTGCGTATGGGATGGAAAATCAAGGTTTTGGTCCAAGGTATTTGGTCTGAGGTATTGGTTCGAGGTTTTGGTCTAAGGTATTGGTCCAAGGTATTGGTCCAAGGTATTTGGTCCGAGGTTTTGGTCTGAGGTTTTGGTCTGAGGTTTTGGTCTGAGGTTTTGGTTCGAGGTATTGGTTTGAGGTATTTGGTCCAAGTTTTGGTCTGAGGTATTGGTTCTAAGTGGTTTTGGTCCAAGGTATTGATAAAGGATCTAAGTATATAAGGAGGAGAAGATCAAAGGGATAAACACACAAGTAATGAATATCTTATGAAGTGTTAGATCAAAAGAAAATATGCATGTTATGGGTTTCTAATGCTTTAATTGATCTAGACTAAATATGCACCTGAGCATTTGATGATGGATGAGATCTAATGATGGATCAGGATCATAATGACTTATCATTATCTGATCTGATAATGGATGGGCTAGATCTGATTGCTAACATATGTTTTATCCTTTATATGTGATGTTTTGGGTATGTCTGAAGTCAGGAATTGTAGTGAAGTTATAACTAAGTATTTGTAGATCTATACGCTGGTTCGCTTTGGTGAAGGTGTGTATACACGCTGGTTCAGCTCTTCCAAGTAGCGTATGAAAAAGAAAAGCTTGATGTTCAAGGATGACTAATCTATCATATCAGTGCTGTTGTTTTAATGCTGTCTATCAATGAAGTCTTCTTAGATATGAAAGTAAAATTGAATGCATTAAGAGTTTGTCTCATTGATTAATTGAGTGAGAAAGAAGGTTGATCCTTGTTACTATCTATGTAGAACTCTGTAATATGACAGTAGAGATTTAGAATGTCACTGATTGGTACAATTTGTTGTTCAAAGGTTTTATTGTTGGCATTATGACACAGGTTTGGCGCTATGACACAGGTGTTGTCCTTGATGGCAACTCACTCAGATGACAGATCATAGTTCAGGCTCTCAGAATGAAGGAAAAAGAGATATACGCAAGTTCCCCTTGACCAAGCCATGTATACACGCAGTTTCGCCGATCCAAAGGCACGTATGCGTATACACGCATGTTCACGCAAGGAAAGGTGCGTACGTGTTGGAGAATTTGGTTTTGGTCCGTGGTATTTGGACCATGATATTTTGACCCATGGTATTTTGACCCATGGTATTGGTCCAAGGTATCTTGTCCAAAGTGTTGACCCTATGTATTTGGTCAAAGGTATTGATTCTAAGTGGTTTTGGACCATGTTATTGAGTAAGGCCTAAGACTATAAAAGGAGGAGGAGATCATTAGGTAAAGGAACTAAAGTATTGAATATCTAATGAAGAGAAAGATCTAGAATACTGATCATTGGGTTATGGTGCATAGCTGGATCTGAATCAAGGAGGAACTTGAGTGCTTGGAGAAGGATAAGTTCTATTGATGGGTCAAAATCTTAAGGCTTGAAGAGAAGTATCTTTATATGGTTTTGATCTTTTATCTAAATAATTGGCGCATGTTGTAATTTGTAAATCTGATGATCTGGGTATAATTGATGTCTGAATAGTTGTAAAGGTTAAATCATCTTTTACAGATATGTACGCAGGTTCATTACATCAAGGGTGCATATACACACTCGTTCGGCATTTCAAAACAATGTATATGTAGGTTTGTCTTGAGCAAAGTGCGTATACACACAGGTTCGACACATTGAAGTAGCGTACTCCTCATAAAATATGTTTTAGCTACTTCTGCTTGCTTGCAGGGTTTTGGGTTCTGGTTACTATTACTGTGTTCTGGTTACAACATTCAGAAAAGTCATTATTTGATTCAGTTTTGGTTGGTGCAAAGGAGATTGGTTGATGCAGATATATTTGATGTTTGATTGATGATTATTGATGGATCCAGTCTGAAAATTTATGAAATGCGGTCCCTGGAAGAAAAGAGAAGGTTGCAGCCTTCTGTAGGTCAGCACCTACGTACTATTAAACACATTAACTAGTACAAGAGCTAGGGGGTTGTAGCTCCCTTCTAGGAGAAGCTGGAGAACAAGAGAAGGTTGTAGCCTTTTGTAGGTAGAAGCTTGCGTACTGGTATAAGGCTGCACCAGTACAAAATTTGTAAAAAGAAATTTCTTATTAAAGAAAGATAGAGACGATTACAACAGGTGGTTTTCACCCACATTGGGTTTCCACCTTATATCTTGTGTTCATGTGTGTGATTGCCTGTTTTGTTTATTACTGGTTATATGGTTCTGATACAAAGATTAAAGATCAACTAATTAAAATATAAGTTTGCAAGGTATACGTTGGTTGCTCTAAACACAGTTGCGTATGCACGCAAGTTTCATTAATAGAAGTAGCATATATAAATCTGTTTATGGAAATGAAATATTGTTAAATTGCTAATACTGATTCCCCCCCCCCCCCCCC
>APFE030955314.1:138984-200641 GCA_000404065.3 Pinus taeda
CCCCTTAGTATTATTTCCAAAAATTGGTATCAGAGCAAGTTTTTCAGAAGAAGCTTGATCACTTGAAGGAAGATCTATCATCATGGGCAACTACGAAAGAAAGGGATCCATTAGACCACCAATTTTTGATGGGAGAAACTTCGTCTATTTGAAGGTAAGAACCACAACCTATATTCAATCTATTGGAACAGATGTTTGGGAAATCGTGGAAGGAGGATATACGTTTCCATCAACAATTCCTACAGATATGACAAGTAAAAAGTAGTATAAAACAAATGACAAGGCTGTCAATACACTATTGGGGAGTCTGTCACAATCAAAATTTGTCAAGGTTAGGTAGCTCAAAACCACCAAAGAAATATGGGACAAGATCATCCTAAGCTATGAAGGAGACAATCAGGTAAAACGTGCAAAACTACAAACTCTCAGAATTCAATATGAAACTCTCAAAATGCACAATGATGAAAGTATAACTCACTACTTCCTACGTATAGATGAGATTATTAATCACATGAAAAAATTGGGTGAAGAGATAAAATAAGTTACTTTAGTTGAAAAGGTTTTAAGATCCTTGTCTTAGTTTGAATCAAAAGTTTCTGCCATAGAAGAAAAGCAGGATCTTCAGAATATGACTATGACACAACTGCACGGAATCCTAACTGCTGTTGAAATGAGAAAAGGAGGTCCATCAGATATGAGAGAAGCAACATTCAAGGCTTCATGAAGAGAAGAGCTCAATGAATCGGGACACATTTCAGAAGGAGAGGAAGAAGCAAACTTTGTCAAAAACCTTCAACGAGGTTTTGGAAGATTCAGAGGTAAACTACCTTTCAAATGCTTTGCTTGTGGAAGAGTCAGTCATTATGTAGCCAAATGTCCTCATAAAGATAAGCTTGATAAAGGTAAGGAAGTCGAAAAATGGAATAGAAAACATAATGTAAGTAAGAAGAGATACTATACGCATGAAGATAGCGATGGTTTATCAAATAGTGATGAAGATGAATATGGTAATGATTATAGACTTTTGATGGCTTTTGAAGATGAATATTTCTTGGATGCTTTAGATGAAGATGGTCTCTATGAAGAAATTTCTAAACTTAAAATCTGTTTAGAAGAAAAGAGAATGATTATAGATACTCTGAAATTCCAACTTACTGAAAGGGAAAAACACAATGAAAAGTTAGAATGTGAAATTGTGGGTCTAAGAAAAGATATTGAGAAAACAAAATCTCTCAATCTTATATTTGTGAAAGGATCAGAAGCTTTAGATGAAATTATCAAAGTGCAACATTCTCAAGCACAGAAGCCATCAACCTCCAAAAGCTATCTTGATGCAGCAAGGAGAAGTGAACAGGTTAACAATCGTCAGCAAAGGCATAAAGCAAATCACCAGGTAGATCGGGTTCAATGTACTTCAAGGATGAACAAAGGCTATAACCAACCACAGGTAAATCATTGTCAATTTGCTTCAAGAATGAATGTCAATGGAAACTACAATCATCAGGTCAGTAGATTCGATAATCACAGGAATTTATTTAATGGCCAATGTTTTTCATGTCATAACTTTGGACACAAAGCTGCTCAATGTGTTGCTTACAAGACCATCATGACTAGAGAAGCACGAAATCAAAGGAATGTGACTGGGATCATGAAAAGGACCTACAATAAATTTTCTGCTCTTGAAAATGAAATAGAATGCTCTATTTATAACAACTTCGGTCATGAAGATTCTGAATGCAGGAGTAAATTTCGGCAAACATCTCAGAAGGAGCAAGCTTCATTGGGTCCAAAAACATGGAGAAAGAAAGAACTGCAAACATAAAGATGTGGTATAACTTTGTATGCAGAAGGACAAGAAAATCAGTGGTACATCGACAGTGGATGCTCAAAACACATGACAGGTGATAAAGAAAAAATTCAGTGATATAATGCCTTAGAAAAGGAAAAAAAGTCTCATTTGGTAATGACACTCCTGCAGTCATAAAAGGTAAAGGCTCTGTTCTCTTAAAAGAAAAGGTTAAAGCTGGAAATGTTATGTATGTTGATGGTCTAAAGCATAATCTATTAAGTGTCAGTCAAATGTGTGATCAAGGAAATGAGGTAGTATTTTGATCAAATGGATGTGTTGTTCGTGAGCTTGATACAAGAGAAATAGTGATCAAAGGTGTAAGAACTCCAAACCTGTACATACTCAAGGGCAGACAACAACAGTGCTACCTAAGCAAAAACGATGAACATTGGTTATGGCACAGAAGATCGGGGCATCTAAGTTTTCCTCAAATAAGAAAAGCATGCAGATACCAAGTTGTTTGTGATCTTCTTGATATCAACATTCTAGAGAATACAATATGCAAATCATATAAATTTGGTAAGCAAACCAGAGCACATTTCCCTGAGAAGGAAGGATTAGCTAGTAAGCCTCTTGAACTTGTTCACACTGATTTATGTGGTCCATCTACGAAAAAGTCACCTCGTGGAGAAGAATAATTTATATTGTTCATTGACGACTTTTCCAAAATGTGTTGGATAGGACTTCTAAAGCATAAAGACGAACCTTTCGAAAAGTTCAAAGCCTTCAAAGCCTTGGTTGAAAATGAATAAAATCGCAAAATCAAATGCCTCAGGTCTGATTGAGGAGGGGAATTTACCTCAGATGAATTCTTCGACTTCTGTGAAGAACATGGAATAAGAAGGGAATTATCTACCACAAGAACTCCTCAGCAAAATGGAGTGGTAGAAAGGATGAACATAACTGTTCAACAAATGGATCGTGCTATGCTAGATGAGTCTGGAACTCCTGCAACCTTCTGGGGTAAAGCTGCATTTGATGCCGTCACTATTCTCAACAAAACAAATGTCTGGGTAAACAACACTCCAACTCCACATGAACATTGGTATGGTAAGACTCCTACTGTAAAATACTTCAAAGTTTTTGGAAGCAAATGTTACATCAAAAGGACTGATGAGAAACTTGGCAAGTTTGAACCTAGAGTAGATGAAGGCATTCTCCTTGGTTACTCTTCCCAAAGTAAAGGATATAAGTGTTATAATAAAAGACTTGGGAAAATTGTTGAAAGTATTGATGTCTTGGTTGATGAAGTAGGCAAAAATCCAAAGCAAGTAAAAACCGAAGATTATGAAGAAGATGAGGACTATCCTTCCACATCAAATCAGACTAATTCTGAAGAAGAAACAAATGAGGCACCAAAAGAACAGATAAGGGTAGAAGAAAAGGCTCCATCTAGGTATGTTCAGAAGAATCATCCAGAGATTCAAATTTTGGGGTAAAAAGAGGCAGGTGTTAAGACAAGAAGAACTATTACAGAAGCTTCAAGCTATCTAGCATTGCTTTCCTCCGTTGAACCGCAAAATGTAAATGAAGCATGCAAAGATGAATGTTGGGTCAAGGCCATGAATGAAGAACTTGAGAAGTTTGAAAATAATAATAATAAATAGGAATTGGTTCCTAGACCTAATGATAAGAATGTCATAGGAACCAAATGGAGAAGTTATTAGAAACAAGGCCAGACTTGTTTGTAAAGGGTATGCTCAACAAGAAGGTATAGACTTTGAAGAAACTTTTGCACCTGTTGCTAGACTTGAAGCCATAAGAATGTTCCTTGCTCTTTCTAGCTTTCAGAAGTTCAAAGTATATCAAAGGATGTGAAATCTGCCTTTCTTCATGGAGACCTAGAAGAAGAATTATATATTGAGCAATCAGACGGATTCATCCTTAGAAATGATCCAAAACTTGTATGCAGACTCAGAAAGGCTCTCTATGGTCTAAAATAAGATCTAAGGGCCTGGTATTATCATCTTGACAAATATCTTCACCAACAAGGTTTTTCAAAAGGATCAACTAATAGCAATCTATATATAAAAATTGACAATGATAATTTTCTAATACTTTTTGTGTATGTTGATGATATCATTTTTGGTAGGAATGAAGAAGCCATGAGTCAAAACTTTGCTTTGGTAATGCAAAAAGAATTTGAAATGTCCCTGCTTGGTAAACTCACATATTTTCCTGGTTTACAAGTTCAACAAAATAAAGATGGTATTTTTCTATCGCAAACCAAGTACCTCAAGCAGATCTTGAAGAAATATGGCATGGAAGATTCTAAACCAGTATGTATCCCTATGGTAACGGGATGCAACCTCAGCGCAAATGATGAATCAACAACAGTACATCAGCCAACCTACAGATCCATGATTGGTAGTCTGCTTTGTCTAACAGGTAACTAACCAGACATCATGCATGCAGTGGGAATAGTTGGAAGATTTCAAGCAAATCCAAAGGAAGCACACCTTCAGGTAGTCAAAAGGATGTTCAAATATCTTCAAGGAACACAAAACTTTGGTTTATGGTATCCTAGGGATACAGATCTTACACTTCAAGCATATATAGATGCATATTGGGTGGGAAGCGTGGATGATAGAAAAAACACTAGTGGTGGTGCATTCTATATGGGTTCCAGATTAGTATCTTGGTTCAGCAAGAAACAGAGTTCAATTACATTATCTACAAATGAAGTAGAATATGTGGTTGCTGCATCTTGTTGCACACAACTCCTTTGGATGATGCAAACATTGCAAGACATTCAGATCACATGTACTCCACCCATCTCCATTCTATGTGATAATACAAGTGCAATTAGTATTTCAAAGAATCCAGTCATGCATTCTAAGACCAAGCACATACCTATCAAATATCATTTTCTTCGTGAACAAGTGCTTGAACAAGAGGTAAAATTGGAGTATGTTCCCTCCAAAGAATAGGTTGCTAATATATTCACCAAACCGCTGCCCAGAGAGACATTTGAATATCTCAAATAGAAGCTGGGAGTAGTTGATGCATCATCTTGTTGTTGAAACCTATCTGATTCAGAGAAAAGTGGTTTTACGCGAGTTTCATGAAGCATATCCACGTACACACACTGGTTGTTGTGAATACAATCGCGTATATGTTGGTTTGAAGAAAAACAGTGGGCCAGACTCAGGATGAAAAGAGTCTAATGTGGGTCTAATAGAGACCATCTGGCACAGGTTCAGGGGGAGCATATACTTCTAATAATACATTGTTGGCATTATCTTTGAAAATATTGGTACAATTTCACAGTTGTTTTTGATTTCAGTGGAACAAGTGCAGAGGGAGATCATGGTTGCTGATGGTGTTTGACAGATGTTGCTGATGATAGTTGCTGATAACTATCTTGTTTTAGATATTTTATCTCTATATATATTTTATTATCTAGGTCATGTAATGACCTATTTTGTTTCCCCACTATGCGTGGGATGGATGATGTAATATTCTTGTTTTATCATGTATAAAATTTTGGTATATCCCCACTTGGTTGGATGGATGAGTCAATCTTGGTATATCCCTACTTGGTTGGGAGATGGATGTAAGTATGAATATGTGGTGATAGGAAGGTCATTTATGATGTATAGAGTCATGTTCTTCTTATAGAACATCTTTTTGCAGACCTTGCTTATAGTTAGGGGGAGCATGAACAACACACTTCAACATATTAGAGAATTCAGCATGTACTCAAGGGGAGCATAACCCTTTGCCCTTGATGACAAAGGGGGAGAGTGACTTGGGGTTGCCATCAAGTCCAAAGGGGGAGATTGTTGGCATTATGACACAGGTTTGGTGCTATGACACAGGTGTTGTCCTTGATGGAAACTCACTCAGATGACAGATCATAGTTTAGGCTCTCAGAATGAAGGAAAAAGAGATATATGCAGGTTCCCCTTGACCAAGCCGCGTATACACGTGGGTTTGCTGATCAAAGGGTGTGTATGCGTATACACGCACATTCACAAAAGGAAAGGCGCACACATGCTGGAGAATTTTGTTTTAGTCCGTGGTATTTGGACCGTGGTATTTTGACCGATGGTATTGGTCCAAGGTATCTTGTCCGAAGTGTTGACCCCAGGTATTTGGTCCAAGGTATTGATTCTAAGTGGTTTTGGGCCATGGTATTGAATAAGGCCTAAGACTATAAAAGGAGGAGGAGATCATTAGGCAAATGAACTAAAGTATTGAATATCTAATGAAGAGCAAGATCTAGAATACTGATCATTGGGTTATGGTGCATAGCTGGATCTGAATCAAGGAGGAACCTAAGTGCTTGAAGAAGGATAAGTTCTATTGATGGGTCAAGATCTTAAGGCTTGAACAGAAGTATCTTTATATGATTTTTATCTTTTATCTGAATAATTGGTGCATGTCGTAATCTGTAAATCTGATGATATGGGTATAACTGATGTCTGAATAGTTGTAAAGGTTAAATCATATTTTACAGATCTGTACGCAGGTTCATTACATCAAAGATGCGTATACATGCTTTTTCAACATTTCAAAATAACATATACATAGGTTTGTCTTGAGCAAAGTGCGTATGCATGCAGGTTCAACACATTGAAGTAGCGTACTCCTCATAAAATATGTTTTAGCTACTTTTGTTTGCTATTGCAGTGTTCTGGGTTCTGGCTTGGGTTCTGGTTACAACATTCAGAAAAGTGATTGTTTGATTCAATTTTGGTTGGTGCAAAGGAGATTGGTTGACGCAGATATATTTGATGTTTGATTGATGATTATTGATGGATCCAGTCTGAAAATTTATGAAATGTGGTCCCTGGAAGAAAAGAGAAGGTTGTAGCCTTCTGTAGGTCAACACCTACATACTAGTAAACACGTCAACTAGTACAAGAGCTAGGGGATTGTAGCTCCCTTCCAGGAGAAATTGGAGAATGAGAGAAGGTTGTAGCCTTTTGCAAGTAGAAGGCTATGTACTAGTATAAGGCTGAACCAATACAAAATTTGTAAAAAGAAGTTTCTTATTAAAGAAAGATAGAGAGGATTGCAACAAGTGGTTTTCACCCACATTGGGTTTCCACCTTATATCTTGTGTTATGTGTGTGATTGCCTGTTCTGTTTATTACTGATTATATGGTTCTGATACATAGATTAAATATCAACTAACTAAATTATAAGTTTGCAAGGTATACACTAGTTGCTCTAAACACAATTGCGTATACATGCAAGTTTCATTAATAGAAGTAGCATATATAAATCAGTTTATGGAAATGAAATATTGTTAAATTGTAAGAAGGGTGATCCTTGTTACTATCTGTGTAGAACTCTGTAATATGACAGTAGATATTCAGAATGTCACTGATTGGTACAATTTGTGGTTCAAAGGTTCTATGATTTAGTGTCTTTAGAGCTGTATGTAGGTTGGGCAAAAAGAAGTAGCGTATACACACATGTTTGCTTCATTGAAAAAGTGTACACATTCTAACACATTCCTTTTGAAGTTACAGTTAGTTTTGCTTGTTGATGTAGTGTTCTGGGTTAAGACCTGTGTACTGATTATAGTGATCTATATGTTCTAGTTGATTGGTTGAATTTGATTAAGTTTGAATGAATGGTTGATTCAGTTCTGTCAGAGGTTCAATGATTATTTGATTGAATTGTGTCAGAGATACAAAGGTTTCAGCGATTGATTGTTTCAGTTATATCAAAGATTGATGTATTTTATGGTTGTATTGTAGTGGTGATTGATTTTGAGCTTCAATGTTACTAATGGGTCTAGTATGAAAATGTGATGAAACAAGGACTTCATGTGTAGTATTGTGTACTAGGAGTATCTAGTGTGAAAATTCATGAAATGTGGTCCTTGGAGGATACTGAGGGTTGGAGCCTTTAGTGAGGAAGTCGAAGCTTCCTGCCAGTAGTGGATGGTGATTTGATTAGGGGGTTGGAGCTCCCTTCCAGTAGTAGCTGGAGAATGAGTGAAGGTTGTAGCCTTCTGTAGGTCAGAGCCTACGTACTAGTAAACATATCATCTACTACAAGAACTAGGGAGTTGTAGCCGCCTTCCAGAAGAAGTTGGAGAATGAGAGAAGGTTGTAGCCTTCTGCAGGTGGGTGCCTGCATACTGGTATAAGTCTGCATGAGTACAAGATTGTAAACATATTTTATTATTATTAAAAGAAGACAAAGATGATAGCAGCAGGTGGTTTTCACCCACATTGGGTTTCCACCTTAAATCTTGGTGTTCATGTGTGCTGCTTATGTGTGATGGTTTATTCTATTTTTACTACACAAGGTTACTGTTTAATGTTTAATAAAGTATTGATGTATTGTTTAAAGATCAACATATGATGAATTAATTGAATCATAAGTTCACTGTATATACGCTGGTTGCCTTAAGAACATTTGCGTGCACACACAAGTTCCCTTCACTGAAGTAGCGTATATAAATCTGATTATGGAAATGAAAAATTTATTGATTTGTAAATACTCATTCACCCCCCCTCTCAGTATTATTCCCAACAATTGGTATCGAAGCCGGTCCTTTGGCAGAAGCTTGATCGCTTGAAGGAGATTCATAGTAACAATGGTAAAGAAGCTAAAGATGAAAGCACCTCAAAAGAAGAAGACATCTCAAAGGAACTGTGACAGTGGGAGAGATGATTAGCCTTTATGTGGAAGTAACTCTTCAAATTTAGGATCGCCTCAGAATGAAGATGAACAAGAAAAAGAACTATCAGGTACAAATTTGTTGCCCTCCAGTGATACATTTCTCTATTCATTTGAAGATAATGAAAGTGACAACGAAACAACTGAATTTTCTCTTATGGTTGGAAGAGAAAGAAATCAATTAGAGGCAGAATTTAAAAAGCTCATAGACATAATTAGAGATCTACAAGATCTATTGGACAAAAGGGGGTGTACCTACAAAGAAGAGATTACAAGGTTAAAAGCTCAGTTAGAGGAAGGAAACAAAGTAAGGAAACAGAAGGAGGAAAAGGAAGATCACAGTCAAAGGCTGTAGGATGAAGTGACATAATTGAGAAATGAAGTGAATGGAAAGGACACAAAAACCAAGGAACTTATAGAAATAACCAACTACTGTGAAGGTCTTGAAGCTGTGGCCATTTCTCTAAAAGAAGATCTCAAAAATTCAAATAAGCAGAATGAAGAACTACTCCAAGCATTTGAAGAACAAGAAAATGAAGTTCTCGAATTAAGGAAACAAGTGGAAGAAGGAAGAAAAGCCAAAGAAATCATGAAGAAGCAGTCCCTTGAAAAGGAAGAGCAATATCAAGTTGAGGTAAATATCCTAAAAGGTAAATTAGAAGAAAATGATAAACTTTTACGATTTCAATATAGTACTAAGATTTTGGATGATATTCTTAGTAGTCAAAGGTCTCTGCCATCAAATCTGGTCTTGGTTTTTATGAAACTATTAAAGGTGAATCTAGCTCACAAACTGAAGCAAGGAACTCTAGTGCAAAATTTGAAACACTCAACAAAGAGATAAGAGGTCAGCCCCATGAACAACCAAGGAAAGAAAGTATTCAAAGAAAATGATTTACTCCTAACTATGGAAGTGTTAATCTATTCTTTCCTCTCGTGAATAATGTTGAATGTTTTATATATCATAATTTTGGACATGTTGCAACAAGATGCAGAAGTAAAATGGTTCAAGCTAATAACCGTCAAACAGAAAGATCGCCAGCTTCCAGGTACTTCAAGGGATATTGTTTTTCTTGCAATATGTTTGGTCACAAAGCCATTAATTGCTATAGAAGGAATATGAAACATATAAGATGTTATGCTTGTAACAAGTTTGGGCATATAGAAAAAGAATGCAGGAGAAATTCTCGGGCAACATACCAAAAAGAACAAATATCATCACACTCCAAGGTATGGAAGAGGAAGGAATTACAGTCAGAAAGATGTGGCATAGCTCAATATACAAACATAACAGACTTAGAAGGAATTGAAAGTATGAAATTTCAGTGTCCTAATTCTCATATGCGGTTATCATGAAGACAAGTTGCGTATATACACGAGTTAGAAGCTGCACAATCGCATATATGTTGGTTTAATGAAGAAGAAGTGGGACAGGACCAGAAAAATGATCTGATATGATTCAAACAATTATCAATTATCTTTTTTGTCTTGATGAGAGATGACTACAGTTTGTGGATGTTATTTAGAAGTTCTTTTGATCCTCATAAGTTTTTGATAACTTGATGATGATCCCTTGATATTTCTTACTGATATATGTAATGATCAGATCTGACAATGAATAGGTGTCATAGGTTCATATTTATGGATGATTGTGGATAAATTTTTGATGATGCATATAGTACATATATGTTGCTTACATGGTGATCTTCATAAGGACAAGGAGAAGTAAAAATCTTGAGTACAAAACTTCATTATCTGATGATGAGCGACTCATTTCTTTTATGCTACTATCATCACTCCTTCAAAGATGCATAAAGTTCATATAGTGTAGCTATGATGCTGGATTCCTGTAGTTCTTGGCTCTCACATGGTTGAAGATTGTTGTTGTTGATGGTATCAAGAAATCTTGACAAATGACTATGAACTCATGGTTTGCTAGGTACATATTGCTATCTCTTTGATGGATACACATTATGTTGGATACATGGATGATTACTTAAGTTGCATATTGATAAATATTGTTGGTTGGAAAAGAGAATGGTGTTATTGCAGGTCTCATTAAGACATAGCTATTTGAAGACATGGATATTTGGAGACATGCCTTACTTAGTCACATAATGATGATGCCTTTTGACTTTATGATGATAGGTTGATACTCACATATGTTGATTATCGTGGTTGATGCTTATCAAATTTGGGATGTTTCCTAGTGATGCTACATGGTTGATATATTGAGGGTTCTTGTGTAAATATCAAGCAGTTCTTGTTGATGATGTTATAGATAATGAAATGGTGTTTTCACATACATATGATATGATGTGAATGATTTTGTGTTACTTCTTGGAGATATGACATATGCTTAGTTGATTCATGGAAGGTTATGATAAGGCTATTTCTACTAAGGAAACATAGCAAGTTAATCTTGATGAGATCAAGAGGATGAGTTGATATCTATATGTGGCATACTTTGTCACAGGTTGATGATAGTTGCATTTCCATATCTTGGGAATTGATGATGGACATACACAGGTTGTTGGTCTGGATATTGCTGATAGATGCTTATGAAGTAGATCATACATGGTGTATGATATTAGTTGATTACCATCATGGTCTTGTTTAGATATTTGTTATCTGTTATAAATGTCATGTATATCATTCGATGTAAAGGTCATATAAAGATCCATGATGTAATAATATGTCTCTATTTTTCGTAGTCTTTTAATGATTCCTTTTTGGTCATATGATGTAATTTACACCCCCACTATGCATGGGAAGGATGATGTAATAATTGAGTCATGTATAAACAATTGGTATATCCCCACTTAGTAGGGTAGATGAGTCAAATTTGGTATATCCCCACTTGGTTGGGAGATTGATGTATGTATGAGTCATTGGTGATAGGAAGGTTATACTCACATAGTTGAGTTATAGAGTCATGTTATTCTTTTGGAAATATTTTTGCAAACTCTGCATGTGCGCAGGGGGATGATGGATGGTATAGTGCATCTCAACATGTACAAAGGGGGAGTTTAATCAGAGAATTCTCCATGTGCCTAGGGGGAGCATGATCAATGTTCATATTTAGTTTTTCAGACATGAAAGTCTTCATTTTTGTCAACCCTTTGTCGTTGATATCAAAGGGGGAGAATATCTTGGTCCACCCTTTGCCCTTGATGTCAAAGGGGGAGAATATTTTGGTGTTGCTTGTTATCTCTAACAGTTTCTACAGCTTTCAGTGATCAACACCAACATGGTTGCCATCAAGCCCAAAGGGGGAGGTTTTTGGCATTATGATGCATGTGTTGTACTCGATGGCAACCCACTTGTAGTAGAACAACTCACTTGTACATGGTAACTAGATGAATCTATGTAACTAGATGAATCTACATGAGAGATATCAGATGTGACAAAATGCATGGTAGTTGCATTTACAAATGTGAAAAAATGTAGGGCAGTTCAAAGGAATCATTTCAGAAGTAATATGGAAAATCACATTATAACAAGTCTATTCAGAGGCAACAAAGTAATGGTACAAAAGAATAGGATGAAGGAACAAAGGACTAAAGATCAGAATCAAGAAATTGAAGAAAGAGAATGGTTTAAGAAGTATACATTGGTTCACCTTGTCTAATTAGCAGATACACGTGGGTTCATGGAATGAAAGAAGTGTATACGTGTGATGCACTTTCGCAGAAAGAAAAGTGCATATGGGATGGAAAATCAAGGTTTTGGTCCAAGGTATTTAGTCCAAGGTATTTGGTCCAAGGTATTGGTCTGAGGTTTTGGTCCAAGGTATTGGTCCAAGGCATTTGGTCCATGGTATTGGTCTCAGGTATTTGGTCTGAGGTATTGGTTTGATGTTTTGGTCCGAGGTATTGGTCTAAGGTATTTGGTCCAAGGTATTGGTCTAAGGTATTTGGTCTAAGGTATTGGTTTGAGGTATTGGTCTAAGGTATTGGTCCTAAGTGGTTTTGGTCCAAGGTATTGATAAAGGATCTAAGTATATAAGGAGGAGAAGATCAAAGGGATAAACACACAAGTAATGAATATCTTATGAAGTGTTAGATCAAAAGAAGATATGCATGTTATGGGTTTCTAATGCTTTGCTTGATCTAGACTAAATATGTACTTGAGCGTTTGATGATGGATGAGATCTAATGATGGATCAAGATCATAATGACTTATCATTATGTGATCTGATAATGGATGGGATAGATCTGCTTGCTAACATATGTTTTATCCTTTATATGTGATGATTTGGGTATGTCTGAAGTCAGGAATTGCAGTAAAGTTATAACTAAGTATTTGCAGATCTATACGCTGGTTCGCTTTGGTGAAGGTGTGTATACATGCTGGTTCAACTCTTCCAAGTAGCGTATGAAAAAGAAAAGCTTGATGTTCAAGGATGACTGATCTATCATATCAGTGCTGCTATTTTAATGCTGTCTGTCAATGAAGTCTTCTTAGATCTGAAAGTAAAACTGAATGCATAAAGTGTTTGTCTCATTGATTAATTGATTGAGAAAGAAGGTTGATCCTTGTTACTATCTATGTAGAACTCTGTAATATGACAGTAGATATTCAGAATGTCACTGATTGGTACAATTTGTGGTTCAAAGGTTTTATGATTCAGTATCTTTAGAACTGTACGTAGGTTGGGCAAAAGGAAGTAGCGTATACACTCAGGTTTGCTTCGTTGAAGAAGCATACACATTCTGATACATTTCTTTTGAGGTTACAGTTAGTTTTGCTTGTTGATGTAGTGTTTTGGGTTCAGATATGTGTACTGGTTATAGTGATATGTCTGTTCCAGTTGATTGGTTGAGTTTGAATGAATGGTTAATTTAGTTGTTTCAAAGGTTCAATGATTGTTTGATTTAGTTGTGTTAGAGGTACAAAGGTTTTAGTGATTGACTGTTTCAGTTTTATCAGAGATTGAAGATTGGGTTTCCGTGATTGGTTGATGTAGAGGTATTTAATGGTTGTATTGCAGTGGTGATTGATTTTGAGCTTCAATGTTACTAATGGGTCCAGTATGAAAATATGATGAAACGAGGCCTTCATGTGTAGTATTGTGTACTAGGAGTATCAAGTGTGAAAATTCATGAAATGTGGTCCCCGGAGGATACTGAGTGTTTGAGCCTTCAGTGAGGAAGTCAAAGCTTTTTGCCATTAGTGGTTGGTGATTTGATCAGGGGGTTGGAGCTCCCTTCGAGTAGCATCTGGAGAACGAGTGAAGGTTGTAGCCTTCTGTAGGTCGGAGCCTAGAAACTAGTAAACATATCGCCTAGTACAAGAACTAGGGGGTTGTAGCTCCCTTCCAAAAGAAGCTCGAGAATGAGAGAAGGTTGTAGCATTCTATAGGTGGGTGCCTATGTACTAGTATGAGTCTGCACTAGTACAAGATTGTAAACAAATTTTCTTATTATTAAAAGATAGAGACGACAACAATAAGTGGTTTTCACCCACATTGGGTTTCCACCTTAAATCTTGGTGTTCATGTGTGTTGCTTATGTGTGATGGTTTATTCTATTTTTATTGCACATGGTTACTGCTTAATGTGTAATAAAGTATTGATGCATTGATTAAAGATCATCATATGATGAATTAACTGAATCATAAGTTCACTGGATATACGCTGGTTTCCTTAAGAAAATTTGCGTGCACACACAAGTTCCCTTCATTGAAGTAGCATATATAAATCAGATTATGGAAATGAAAAATTTATTGATTTGTAAATACTAATTCACCCCCGCTCTCAGTATTATTCCCAACACTAGGAGGATGATTTTTCTAAGGTAAAATTGTGCCAGGGTTGCTTGCTGAAGAAGGGGAATTCCCTTAGATAATTTTGGCTGGATTTACTTGCTATTTGGATTTCCAGTTGGGCATACATAGATTGTACCTAGAATTTCACTACTACATAATAATAAAAATCCTTAGCTACTGCATTGGTTTTCCCAAGTTGGGTTTTTCTAGGGACATTTGTCCAAAAATAAAAATGTCATATTTTTATATGCATGTGGTATATTTTCTTAGATTCTAGCACTATTTTATTCCGCAATATTTATTTGTGAAAAATACAATGTGAATTATTTGTAATTGCTATAGCAGACAACACATAAATTGTTAAATAAATTAACAATTAAGAAAATAATTTCCAGTTGTTGTGATAGATGAAATTTTGAGATAGTACATAATAGACATTGTGTTAAACATACGCTAAACATATAAGATACAAATCGTGAATTCATATCTGATCATAAATTTCTGTACTTCATCTAGGAATCACCAATAAGGCTCAATGACCTCTCAAGCTAGATGAAACAACACTTGTTAGCCCATGTATTCATCAACCATTCAGTAAACTATCAAATCATGAACAAGAGCCATAACTAGATCACTTCATAGAGCCATGCTTATAATTGACATATAACTAGAATAAAACCATGTAAAATTAGCCATAAGATCCACATAATAACAAGTACAAGTGCTCATAGATCATAATAGGAAAATAAATCTTATTTTTATGCAAAATCCAATCAAGTCAAGGACTTCCACGTACCACCTAACCATATATTGAGCTGAACCAAATATTTCTTTCAACTAATCAACCTCATTCCATATTCAAAGCATGCATTTGGGATCTCATGGGATAAACCAAGACATAATCAAACAAGGACTCCAAAAATTAAACCACCTCCACCCTCAGGCTAACGTGATCTCACCTAAACTGGTCCCGAGATCAAAAAAACCAAACCAAGCTTGGATGCCTCAAATTTCCTTCACCATACCTTAAGGAATTTTCTTGTCTCCACCCACATGTTGAGGTATTCTTAGAGGAAACCATCTCCGCCCTCGACCTTTGGTATTTTCTTGAGACCACCTCACCTAGTTCCAAAACCTTATGACAATCTGAAGCTCAACCAAGAATGAATCCCATCACACCATGGCTATCTAGGAAATGGAAAGGAAAGGATGAAACCACTATCAAAATAGGAAAAACCCATGCTAATGACAACAAGTGAACCAAAGAATCAAATTCATATACCATGCATTCACATCCCAACAAGGAAATCACATATGCAACCTGTTACATGTAAAACCTTCGTGCTAAAGATGCTGGTCCAACCTTCCCCTTGTGCTCCTTTGCTTTTCTTTTCTTTCCTTTCCTTGCTTTCTTGTTCTCCCTCTCTCTCTCTGAAATTGATTCACCACAAAACTAACAAAAAAATTGTGAACTATTTCTTTGAAGCCTTTTTATCATTGATGTTTCTCTTTTCCTTCATTTTCCTCTAATTTCCCTTTCATGGAAATTTGTGTTTCTTCACCTTCCTTTTCTCCTATTTTCCTTTATTTCCTTAATTAAATTCCATTTATTTCCTCTTTTCCTTTGCCAATATCTTTTCCAATTTCCATAGCCATAAATAAACCATAAGTCTTGCCCACTAAATTGCTTTCACAACATTCAACTTGGAATATGTGTCCCATGACCTTGGTCTTAATTTTCCTTTATTATCCTTTATTACATGAACATTTAACTTGGGGATGTTACAGACCCCTCCCCCTTAGGGGAACACTGTCCTCAATGTTCTATGACACCTATGACCAAAAAACTACTGAAAACAATATATACTATCTATGGATCTTTATAACATAGCTCGATGCAACATTTACAATAACATCCTGCTGAAAAAATAAAATAATAATACCACTTATGGGAGCTTTATAACACAACTAATTATGGTATTTACAACCATATATATATATATAAAATAATAAATATATATATATATATATATATATATATACCAAAAAATCATTTTCTTAAACTAACAAATAATGAAGGATACAAAGGCCACATCTGATCATCCATCTCCCATGTAGCTTCATCGGGCCCAAAGTGCTTCCATTGCACTTTAACCTTCTTGATCGCTTGGTTCTAGAGCATGAGTTGTTTCCGTTGCAAATGCACTAAGGTTCTGATTGGGAATCTCCTCTTGTTCCACCTGCAATATAGACCAGTCAATCATATGACCAACATCCTTCACATATCTCTTAAGTAATGAAACATGGTAAACATCATGGACTTCCACTGTTGGTGGAAGTGCAAGTTGGTAGGCCACTGGTCCAATCCTCTCAAGGATCTCAAAAGGCCCACAATACTGAGGCACCATCTTGGCACATGACCTAATCCTCAAGGAGCCCCTCTTGGGATTGATGCACAAGTACACATTCTCCCCAACCTAAAACTCCATGAATTATTTGTGTTGATATGGATAACTCTTCTACCTATCTTGTGTTGCCTTTAAATTCCTTTGATAACCTGCATCTCTTGCTCCATCTCATCCATTTGTCTGGTCCAATAAACACCTTGTTTGTTGGGTCACTCCAACTAATAAGAGTATTGCAATTCCACCGATAAAGAGATTCAAATGGACTCATCTTCAAGGACTCCTAATACCCATTATTATATGCAAACTCTACTAGTGGAAGATACTCCAAATTATTCTACCGATGCATTATATACACCTTCAACATGTCCTCAAGAACCCTGTTGACCCTCTCTGTTTTTCCATCCGTTTGCAGATGATAAGCTATATTGAATGCCAACTTTGTCCCCAAGCCTACAAATAACTCCTTGCAAAACCTAGAAGTGAACTTGGCATCTCTACCTGATATGATGTTCTTGGGAACACCATGCAGCCTCACTATCTCCCGGATGAAGATCTAAGCTACCTCACTAGCTAAATTAGTAGACTTTACTGCAATGAAGTGAGTTTCCTTACTTAACCTGTTAACCACAACCATGATGGAATCATGCTGCTTCGATGTAATCGAAAAACCTATAATAAAGTCCATGGAAATGAACTCCAATTTTCATTCTAGAATCATAATAGGCTATAATAGACCAACTAGATGCTTGCATTCTACCTTCACCTACTGATAGTCCAAACATATAGCAAAAAACTCAGCCACTTCTTTCTTCATGTTTGGCCAGTGGTAGAAATTCTTAACAACTGCCAAAGTCTTTTGGTGTCTTTATTGGCTTGAATATGGCTTTAAATGAAACTCCCTTAAGATAATCTTCGTGATCCCACTGCTATCTGGCACATAAATCTTATTCCTGAATCTCCTCAAGCCATCTATCATGAGGTGATACTCCTCATCTCTATCACATTCACCTTGCTGCTAGAACCTTTGCTTCAACTACTGGTACCAGTCATCATGATGCCCTACATGCAATATCGCTCTTGTAAGTATGTCCACTCATGATGCCCTACATGCAATATTTTATCACAACTGAAATGTGATTTACCTGCACTCTCCTATTGAGAGCATATGCAACCTAATTCTCCTTTCTTTTAATGTATCTGATCTCAAAATAAAACTCAATGAGAGTAGCCAACCATCTAGCTTGCTTGACATTTCCTCCACATCTTCCTCCTGCCAAGAAGAAAATTCCTCCACATCTTCAAGGCATGAATTACAACTTCCAATTTGAGATTATGATTCACATAGTTCTGATCATGCTCATTCAACTTCCTTGACCCATAACATACCACCTGTCCTTCTTACATTAGGACTCCACTAAGTCCTTTCTTGCAAGCATTTATACAAACTACAAACACCTTATCAGGATCTGTAATCTTCAAGATTGGAGTGTTTGTAAATAAATGCTTCAATGGATCAAAACTAGATTCACACTCCTTACTTTATTCAAACTTCTTTCCCTTTCTCTGCAAGGATGTAATAGGATAGGGAGTCCTTGAGAAGTTCATGATGAACCTCTTGTAGTAACCTTCTAGTCCCATGAATTATCTCAGCTCATCCACATTCCTAGGAGTTGGGCACTCCATGCTAGATTTAATCTTTTCCAGATCCAGAACTTTACCTTCCTTAGAAACAACATGCCTCAAGTAATGGACCTGAGATGAAAGAAGCTGTACTTGCTAATCTTGGCATACAGTTGATGCTCTGTCAACAATATCAACATTGTTGTCAGCTTCTCTGCATTCTCTTCCCCATTCTTAGAATTTATCAATATTATTAATGAACACTATCACAAACTTTCCCAAATAAGAATGCAACATGTTGTTAATCAAGCACACAAAGGTGTCTCGAGCATTATTAAGACCAAAAGGAACCACCACAAACTCATAATTCACATACATGGTACATAATACGATCTTGTAGGTGTCTTATTCTTTGATGTGCATCTGATGATAGCATGATCTCAAATCAATATTTAAAAACACTACTACTCCCTTTAGCTGATCAAAAAAATAATTAGTCCAAGATAATGGATACATGTTATTGATGGTCACCTTGTTCAACTGCCTATAATCAATTCATAATCTGAGACTACCATCCTTCTTCTCCATAAACAATATTTGTGCATCCCAAAGTGACACACTTGGCCTTATGTATCCCTTACCAAATATTTTTTTAAGCTACAACTTCAATTCCACCAACTTTGAAGTGCTCATCTTGTAAGGTGCCTTTGATGTTGTTGCTGCTCTTGGTACTAACTCAATAGAGAAATCCACTTCCTTATGAGGCGATAACTCTGAAATATTTGTATGAAATTCATCCTGAAACTGCTGAAAAATAGGATACCTCTTTAGGACTTCATCATCCTCAACATCGTTCCCTTTGTCACTAGAAATATTCACTACAAAAAATACACACCCATTCCTACAAATGCACTTAGCTTGCATGGTTGTAACCATTCTCACTGATGTAGGATTCTTCTTTCCCTGCAAAATTATCCTTTCTCCATCATCATATAGGCACTTGATAACCTTATCATACTAGTCTATCTTGGTTTTGTGAGTAAACAACCAATCCATGACAAAAATAAAACTATATGATCCCAAAGGAAGCACATTTAGATGTGCTGATGTAGGCATACCGTTCATCTCAAATGCACAAGCTCTCACCCAATGATGAACTCTTTTCTTGGTCCCTGTAGCTAACTATATCAACTAAAACTCTGCATGCACTTCTTTATTCAAGCCACACTTATCCACCATATCTAGACTAACATAACTATAATTAGATCTAGGATCAATCAAAATGGAAAAAACTCAATCATAGAACTTACCTTCCATCTCAATAATGTATGCCTGATAGCCTTCCTTTCTGTTATGAAGTGCTACATATATCCAAGGAATGTTATGACCAACATCCCCAACTATCTGCACCTCTTGAGCACTATAGATATGTGTTCTGCCACCTTGATATAATGAATAATCCTTCTTGCGACGATCCTTGCCACAAATCGAACATTGTAATGGTTCTTTGCCACTACCTTTATTTTATTGCTCTCCAGGCTAAGGTCCACGTCCCTTATTAGATGCATTAAAATTCTTGTAAGGAGCCACATTTTCTTTCTCACCTGCATCTTAAGGTCTTCCTCACTTCTAAGGCCATTTTCCTTTAGCCTTCTCATTCCCTTTCCAATCACGCTTAGACTCAAACTTGCACTTCAACTACTCATAACAATGCTTCAATTTCCTGATGACTTCCTCCAATGACTAAGGCTCATCATACTCAATCCAACCCTTGAAGGCTAATGGAAGTCCACTAATGAACCTTTGGACCTTTGCCTTCTCATCCTTGAGGTAGGGAATATACCTTAATGACTCCCAAAACTTGGTCATATACTCTTCATATGTCATGGAACCCATCTTCAACTCATAGAATTTCGTGGCCTCTCCATCATAATATCTCTTAGACGTGTACTTCTTTTTAAAGCATCTTTTAAACTCATGCCAACTAAAATATTCTACCTTGATGCCTCTGACATGCTTCACATCTTCCCACTAGATATCTACCTTTCCCTTGAGACTAAATATCACTATCTTGGCTTTCATATTCTCTAAATAATCATGCAATTCACAGAACTTCTTCATCCCAAGAAACCATGCTTCTGCATCTTCTAGTTTCTTCATCTCTCCATCAAACATAGGAGGCTTAAATTTTTGAACTCCTCTGGAAAGTATTGCTTCTCACTCATCCTATAAGGATGATGGAGGTGATGAAAATGATGTCTCTCATAATTAGAACTAGACTAGAAATCATAAACACTACCTCTCCTGCTAGGTGTATCCAACCATATTCCACCTCTGACTGTATCATCTTTTTCCAACTTGTATATTGATCGAAACTTGCTACTAAATGCCCCATTAGTTCTATCCTCCTTTCCATGACTAATCCTTAGCTGTCCCTGTCTCTGCAAATCTGATAGGCTTTGAAGGATCACTGCATTAACCTCGACTTGCTTTTCTTAATCCCTGGCAAGCTTTTCCTATGTCTCAATCAACCTATTATTATCTTCCTTGCAGCTTATGATGTCTACCTTCAAACTTTTCAATGTATCTACTATATTAGGAGAATACTCATATCCTTGCTTCTCAACTGATCTGTAAGGAGAGTCACTTGAACTGTAATCCACCATTCCATTCGTCATCTCTAATATTCTTCTTCCTATAAACATAACATGTTAGATAAACTGAATAGAAAACACAATCAAACCATACCTTAATGAAGTTCAGGGAAGGCCATCTTGTCTACAGAAATCAATTCAGGTTAGAACCACACACACACACAACATCAACCTATCAACATCTCAACATCTTACATGATGACATAAAAATACAATAATAAACACATGCATGATAATTGTAACAATCCCAATGCATGCATATTAGGCACATATACAATTTACATGCATCCATAACTATATACATGTACCCCAAGGTCCAGTGCTGCAACCTCACTCTGATACCACCCTATAAATGCGCTCCTTACACGTTTAATCGCTTTAACAACCTCTCTTGGGTAAGCATGAGTTGAGTGTCACTATGATATGACCTCAACTCCAAGTTGTAGTTATGAAAGTGGGGCCAACAAATTGAAACCTTGCCAACATCCCTTAGGGACTACAGACCTCTCAGGGGCTTGATAACCACCCTAGGTGATCAATCCCTGAGTCAAAACTCTTTTTTATTGACTTTACCTCCCAACCACACCCTTAACACATTGTGTATGAGGTTATGAGGCTCCGAATGCATCCAAAAGCCTGCTTGCATACAATTATAGCCCAAAAATCCCTGTTCTGTTCCTGCAGTCGCGATATCTATGCCACTTTTTCAAGCAAGCATCCATACCACTTCCCATAACTCCTTGTAACTTTATAGAACCATAAATAACATGATTACAAGGCCAACCATTCAAAACTTGAACAATATCTTGACCAGAACAGGCCTAGTACACAATAGACATTTCATCAAACATATGGTAAACATATAAGCTACAGGTCTTGAATACATATCTGATCCTAAAATACTATTCTTCATTTGGGAATCACCAAGAAGGCTCAATACCCTCTCAAGCTAGCTGTAACAACACTTGTTATCCCATGAATTCATCAACCATTCAATAAACTATCAAATCATGAACAAGAGTCATAACTAGAGCACATCACAAAACCATCCTTATAACCAACATATAACTAGAATAGAAACCATGACAAATCAGCCATAAAATCTACATAATAACAAGTATAGGTTCCCACAGATCACAATAGGAATATATATCTTATTAACTTATGCAAAATCCAACCAAGTCATGGACTTCCACGTACCACCTGACCATAGATTGAGCTGAACCAAGTCTTTCTTTCAGCCAATCACCCTCGTGCCATATTCCAAGCATGAACGTGGGATCTCATAGGATAAACCAAGACGTAATCAAATAAGGACTCCAGAGGTTAAAACACCTCCACCCTCAAGCTACCTTGATATCACCTAAACCTGTCCCTAGATCACAAAATCAAACTAAGCTTGGATGCCTCAAAATTACTTCACCATACCTTGAGGAATTTTCTTGTCTAAACCCACCTATCAAGGGCTTCTTGGAGAAAACCATCTCCATCCCCAACGCTTGGGATTTTCATGAGACCACCTCACTCGGTTCCAAAACCTTCTGAAAATCCAAAGCTCAACCTAGAATGAATCCCATCACGCCATGACTATCCAAGAAATGGAAAGGAAAGGATGAAATCACTGTCAAACTAGGAAAAACCTGTGCCAATGACAACAAATGAACCAAATAATAAAAAACATGTACCATGCATTCACATCCTAATAAGGAAATCACATATGCAAACTATTACATGCAGAACGTTCCTGCTAAAGTTGTTGATCCAAGCTTGCCCGTGCACTCGTTTGCTTTCATTTGCTTTCCCTTTGCTTGCTTGCTTGTTCTCCCTCTCTCTCTGTTAAACTGATCCAAAGAAAAACCTGACAAAAATACGTGAATTGATGTCTCTCTTTTCCTTCATTTTCCTCTAATTTCCCTTGCATGCAAATTTGTGTCTCTTCACCTTCATTTTCTCCTATTTTCCTTAATTAAATGCCATTTATTGCCTCTTTTCATTTTCCAATGCCTTTGCTAATTTCCATAGCAATAATCAACCAGAAGTGATGCCCACTAAATTGTTTGCCCAACATTCAACCCTGAATATGTGTCTTGCTACCTTGGTCTTATTTTGCCTGTATTGTCCTTTACTACATGAAACTTTAACCCGAGGTTGTTACAAAAACCTACAATCGTAGGAAGAATGAATATTCTCCCAACATCAATATTTCAAACTCTTTCTACATTTATGCTATAAAATCTTGGCTCATTGTGTCAACATCACTTCCAAAAATAATATCATCCACATAAACAATGACGATTAATAAATTTTCATTATTCATTTTGATGTAAAGTTTTCCATCTACCACTCCTCTCTTGAATCCTTGTTTTTGTAATTATTTGTCAAGTATTTAGTAGCAAGCCTTGGGAGATTTATTTAGTCCATAAAGTGATTTCTTAAACTTTCATACATACTCTTCATTTTCTGACAGCTAAAATCCTTCTGGTTTTTCAACATATACCTCTTCTTCTAAGTTTCCATTTAGAAAATTTTATTTGACGTCCATTTGATATATATTGAAATTCTTGAAACATGCAATTGCCAAGAACAATATTATTACTTATATTTTGGTAATTGGGGGATTTTTTTCTTCAAAGTCAACACCTTTAGCTTGTGCATATCATTTACAAACCAATCTAGCTTTATTTATCACTACTTGACCATCCTCATTCAAATTGTTCCTAAAATCTGATTTGGTGACAATTAAATTCTTATCTTTTGTCTAGGCACAAGTTCCCATGTATCATTTTTCTCAAATTCATTCAACTCTTATTCCATAGCATTATCCCATTTCTCATCTTAAATTTCTTGAGAAAAGTTCTTGGGTTCTATTTTTGCATAGAAAAGTGAAGTTTGCATTTTTTGGTGTGCTTGACAATTTTCTTGTAGTCTGAACCCATGAATATTTATTACCAAATATTTGATTATTTGGATGATTCTTTTGAACATAACTAGATGGAGTCTCTGGATGTTTAAGTTCTATATACTCCTCTTTCTCTTGTTCTTTATGTTCTTCTTCCTCTTCTTATTATTCCTCTTCATGCTCTCTATTGATTATATTCCCTGGATCTTCATTTTCTTGTGGATTTTTTTTGGTAATGCTTCATCTATTTTACATCAATGATTTCTAATATCATGCATAGTATTTTTATCTAACATTTTTAGCCCTTTATTTTAGGTAAATAATTGAGGAAGGCTCCTTCATTACTTTTTTTTTTCCTTGGAAAAAAAAATAATTTCATTGCAACTTAAAAAAAGAATGAAATTACATTTTGTATATGCTTGAAAGCATTTGAGATATGCACGACCAAAGTCTTGTGGGAGAAGATAACAACCTCTTGGCTCTAAAACTAAAATAATACAAAAGATAAGTTAAGTGTTATAATAGTCACTTAGCTTCTCTTTCTTTCCTTTTTTTCTTTGGACCTTCTACTAGACCCCCATAGATGAGTTAATAGGAACATCCGCAAACTCAAACACAGTCACCATAGGGGGTATTATTTATCAAAATATAAACTTTATGATAAATGGATTGATTTATTCCCACCAAACCATCCTTGTTTCACACCACAATTCCAACAAGTTCATATGCATGGATCTATTCTGTTTCTTATACATTATGCAGGGGTTGTGCATGTTCATTAGGATTATAAATGTTCATAGCATCTTGTATTGGATGGTATTACTTGATATCCTCTTCTTCATCCTTCAAAAAAATGGGATTAAAATATTGCCAACCTTTTGTTTTCTGGGCTTGCCACTTTTTATTTTATGGGGTTTTTTTAGCCGATGGAAAAGATCCTGTAAATGTATTGTTTGAAATAATGTACGACATCTAAATGCCATATTTTCATAATCCAAAGTTTGGATCCATTGAAGAGATCTATGTTTTAGTAGAATGTAGTCAGGTAGACCCCTTCTAGAGTTTATTTCTACACATATACGAGTAAAGGTAAACAATCCTTGCTACATTTTTTCATTGTTTTCCTTTTTAAAAGTATTCAAAGTATTTACAATGTACCCTAGTACCTTGTAATGCCAAAATGGAAGAGGAAGGTTTGAAAACCTTACCTAGAATGGAATTTTTGTTATCACCATTTTTGTAAAATCAAACTACAGAAAGCATGGAGTGATGAAGATTCCTTTCCTTCCCCAAAACCAAGGCCCTTCATGCAAGGCTTTCTCTAGATAATCATAGGAATCAAATCTTACCACAAAAAATCCTTTGGACAAAGATAAATGTCATAATTTTTGATCCATACTGTAAAAATACATTGATGTAGTGCCTCTAACCTTGGCCAAAACCCATTAAATCTGCAAATGAAACCCTTTATGGAAGAAAGGAGAAGATATGATTTACCTCTTTAACTTTTACTTCCATTGCTACATTTGATCCATTTTTTCAACAATATGTGGTCCTGGAATGAATCAAGGTTGTTCCATTGAAATGACCCCCTTTCCATGCATTGCATTGTTGTTTGAAGATGATGAATATGGATATCTAGAACCCACTACACCCCCATGCAACCTAAGAAAGAATACAATAGAATAATTCCAAGATATAACATAGTCTTTCAACTATAACAAATATTGCATCTATTTCCCTTCAAATATAAGACATTACAGGGCTACATGAATCCCCAAGTGCTTGTCCAAAATATTCTTTAGAGTCATCACTTTATCAAGATTAGTGGTACAAATTTGGATTGAGTTCCCTTTGAGGGTCTTAACAAAAACCTGAAACCCTTCTATGTGTTTCTGATTTTCTAGGTTGTCCACCACCCCTAATGGAGGATACCACAAAACCAAATTCTCGACAAACTTATCAACCTCAACATTTTTGTCTACCTCAAGGTTATAAAAATAATTTGTGTATAAGTACTCAAGGCATAAACCCTTTTCTTCATCGTAAAGCATAATATGGCTATGCCATTTCCATATGTGGTAGCCATATTCCAGCTTCCCAATGGTGGAAAAATAGATGTGATGTCCCCTAACCTCGACAAAATTGTCAGAATTAGGCTTCAATTCATCCCCTTTGCTACTTAAAATGATGCAAACTATCTTTTGTTTGAGATTTTTCGTCTTCCTGGTGATCTTTGACTTGAAATCATCTTCGATGACTTTATCACAAGCATTGGATATGAGAGCGTTAGTGTCAAGATATGGATGTCGAATCCCCAATCACTCCATCATGTTGCTCATCTTGGACACATTGAGAGGATATTTGGGGATCGATTTCGATATATTTTCTTCTAAAAATAAAACCCACATGAAATATTCCTTTATCTTCTTTGTAATCAAACTTTCCTAAATTTTCTTCATTTGTCTTATTGTAGAACTTGCTTCCGAATACTTTGAAATATTTTGATGTGGAAAATATACCTTTTCATACTTCAAAAGGAGTATTACTATTGTTTATTATGATTTGAGCTCTATTTAGGATGTAAACTATTGTATTAATTTCTTCTCCCCAAAACATGTTTGGTAGGTTTGCTTCATTAAGCATTGTTCTTCTCCTCTCTTGCACATTTTTATTCTTTCTTTCAATAATATCATTCTATTGTTGAGTCCTCGCTATTGAAAAATTTTAAATTCATTGAATTCATCAAAAGTAATTCTCTTCCTCTATCTAATCTTAAGCATTTAATATTTGGAACAATTTTATTTTCAACTAGGGCCTTAAAGGCTTTAAACTTCTCAAATGATTCAAACTTATCTTTAAGGAAAGTAACCCCTGTCATTCCTATATAATCATAAATCAAAAGCATAAAGTATCTCTCACCTCTTAATGTTTGTGTTCTTGCAGGATCACAAATATTTGTATGAAAAAGTTTCAATGGCTTTGTTGATCAATACTCTTTGGTCTTGAAGTTGACTCTGGTATGCTTCCCATGCTGACATGGTTTGGAAATAATATCACTTGGTTTTGTGATCTTTGGTATGTCTCTTACTGTTTTTGTTTTGCTGAGATTTACTAGATGGTCAAGTCTAATGTGATCCATCCTTCTATGATAGATAATCCATACAATGAAAAATATCCCTTCATTAGAATGGGTCTTGATACATCATATAGCTGGACACATTCCCATATTTTCTTCAACATTAATAAATATTTCAAGGTAAACATCCATCCACTTTATTTTTCTTCTACTTGGAACTAGAATATCCAACATAAGATTGTCATACTTGACAGACACTCATTTTAGGATATGTTTATCGATAAATACCACTAACCAAACATAATAGTTACTATTTTGGAGGGAATACAAATTAAGTCCATTTTTGGGTGTAATCAATTGTAGGATTCGTATATTTTTCCTTTAATTTCTATGACCATGTGTCATAAATATGGTTCATGGCTATTGAATAACCATAATTCTAATATTGTTTCTTTATTAGACATTGATCCCTTCCAATGAAACAAATTCCTTGCAAGGAAATATCCTTTGAATCCTTTGGATTATAAATATGTGCTTCAATATATTTTATGAAGGATTTATTTTACCCTACTTTTTAAAGTTCAGATACCTACCATGTTCATTTATTCTCCTCTATACATAATACAATCATTTAGAAATAATGATATGGTACGACTCTACAAATAATTTTTTTACTAACTTATTTGTCTCTATGTATATTCCTGGGAAGGAATTAAGTAATTTACAAGTAAACTACAATTTGTGAGCAATACCAATGCATAATGTTATTAAACACATGATTATATCCCTTATAGACTAACTATTACATGATAAGATTTGTCAAATATAAGGAAATTGTTTTTTATTATCTTAATAGAGCCAAAAAATGCATGCTTGAAATACCATACATTAGTAGGTTTACAATGATTGTGGGGTTGTGGTTGATTAATGAGAATTTTCAAAGTTTTCTCCATGATAGACATTTTGTGGTCAATGTTTCGAATGTAATAGAACCAATAGAACCAATATGTATATTGTGGAGAAAAATTAAAGAACTCTCATTAATAAAATACCATAATTGTTGTCAAGTTATACAATAACATGGTTGCTTGCAATTGGATAGACCTTGACACACTTCCAACAAATGACCCATGGAATTATATGTTGGGCTATGAAGAAAGGTATCAACAATATAAACATCATACTTGAGCTCATATTCCTTAAATGCATATGAAAATATTTCATCCAAGACATGAGTATCTTGATATTAAATCACCCATAACAACTTTTGTTTCATTTCTTTCATCCCCAATATGTGAAGAACCAAGAATATTGTAGAATATCTAAATTGACGACTCATGACATAGTGGGGATTAAATAGTTTGTTAATCCAACCATATTTGGTAAGCTTCCTATATTCACTTAGAAGTAGTATCTTTATTTGATAAATGATATAACTATATGAAATGCATATTATGAGAATTCAAAAATTATTCCAATAAAGATATAATCAACCACTGTAGAAAACCAACTTCAAATTAAGAACAAGAATTACATTAGTTCCATTGAAAATAAAAAAATTCAATTAGTTGATATTTTATTATGCCTTAAGGGAATTTATGTTGGAACAATAGGTTTATCCTATCTTTAGATCCCTTGGAGATAAATAGTATGATTTTGTTTACGGTTGAAGGTTGTTTAGTTATTCATCTTGACTAAAGATGGTTATGACCAAGATAATTGATGCATAAGTTTGAGGTAGAACAATATGAGATTTGGGAACATCTAAGGTGATCAAAGTTGACTTCGTATTCCTTATATTAATGGTGTTAGATATACTTTGGATTATTTATAGATGATCCTATCAAATATTCTATCATTATAAAATATGGAATCTTAATTATTCATTTTATATGTTGATTCATGCTCACTTGTGCCTTAGCGCTATAAATATTCCTATTGACACCCAATTCTCTTGAAATTCATTGTTACTCAATTTTCTCATTACTTGGTTCTCTAGCATGGTATTATATCTAGGTATGAGACTTAACCCTTTGTTAAGCAAAGTATTTTCATTAATGTCAAAATCTAGTCATTGATGTCAAGTGTACAAGTTCAAGGGGAGTTTGTTGATGATTATATCCTATCTTTGAAGGAATTTTGTTTGCAAGAAAAGTGTTTAAAATTATATGCAAAGTGTATAATTTAATAGCCCTCTTAGAAACCTTTCCAATGGTTTATGGAACTCTAAAAATGTTTGATGTGGAGCCTAATTATCTTCCTGATTTAGAGGTCTTGTTTCAGCTGCATTTGGATCCACATCCCCAAAGGGAGGGTGTGGGAGGAATTCTCTCCCCCCCCCCCCCGACTTTTTCTACCTGGGGTGTCCAAGGGGGGTGACTGCATGTTTGGAGCCGCCCCCTAGTGGGGATTCGGTGGCAACACCCCCAAAGTTAAAAATAGATGAAAAATTTTCTTGTAAAATATTGTAATTTTGTAGTTAATCTGGGACATTCATTAGGCAGATGATCTGACGATAGAAGTTATGTTTAATATAGGGCTTTTTCCCTATAAGGAAAACCCCTAATTTCTATGAGGGAATTGTACTGCAAATGTGTATTATTATTCTGAGAGAGAAAGAGAGAGGATACCGTGTGATAGTGAAGAAAAAATTATAATGAATCTGCTTTAGATTGTATCTATTCATTTTGCTGGATAATATAAAAGGAAGGACTGATTGTTTCTCCATGGATGTAACCCAAATTGGGTGAAACACATATATCTATGTCTCTCTTATTTTATGAATTTATGTATTTGTGTTTCCACAATATTTTGTGTATTTCGTTGCTCCGTAAATTAATTTCTAACAACTAGTATCAGACGCGAAGGTTTATTTGGTTGATAAACTCGCAGGAGAGAAGGATTCTTGGTTCGAGTGGGAGCAATGGTAGAAGATGGCAGGTTTAGGGTCAAGAAATTTAATGGCCAAAACTACCAGTTGTGGAAGATGCAAATGGAAGATTATATGTATTAGAAAGATTTGTACCTACCATTGAGTGGGAAATAAAATAAGTTGATGAGTATGATGGGCACATGATGAGATATTCTTGACAGAAACACACTAAGAAAAATATGTCAGTCTCTAGAAGCATTGGTGGAATTCAAAATTTCAAAGGAAACATAAACAAAAGGTTTAATGATGACATTGGCCAAACTGTATGAATGTTATGAAACCAGCTCACAAAAAGATAGAAAAGAGAGATAAACGCCTTAGAATTCAGCCTCTTCAAGGGGGAAACCTCCTTTACATTACACAAATGAACAATTATTGGATGATACAAATGACATGACCTCCTTTCTATATATAGGAGTTTAAGGGGTCATAATATGATCGAGGCCGACATAACAATAATAATGTAAGGGCACAATAATAACAATAGTGGGCTTCTATGGGGCACAATAATAATAATATGGGGACTACATGGGAACAACAATATAATAAGGGGGTTGTACTAATAACAATAAGGGGTTACACTAGTAGTATAGGTACCTAACAATGAAAAACCCCCGACCTCAAATAAGGTATTTATTATGAAGCATCTATTTAATATGAAGATGTTAGAAGGTGAATCTGTTGCTGATCTTTTAAACGAATTTAACACAGTTACTAGTGAGTTAAGTTCTGTAGGGGTCAATTTTGATGATGAAGTTAGGGCTCTGTTATTTCTGTGCTCATTGCCAAAAAGTTGGAATGGACTGGTTATGACTATTAGTAACCCTGTCTTTGGATCTAGTTCTTTGAAGTTTGATGATGTTATTGGTGCCATAATTAGCAAGGAAATGCGACGAAAAAGCTCCAGCGAGAAATTAGGTAATTCTTTGACTACAGAGACTAGGGGAAGAAAAATGGAAAGAAGAAGGAGACTAAGAAATCGCAATAAGTCAAGAAAAGGAAGATCCAAATCTAGATCAGGGATAATGTGCTAGAAATGTGGGAAGAAAGGACACCTAAGGAAACATTGTAAGTCATGGAAGGGAAAAGAATGAGATGGACAATAAGAGAACACTCATGAAATGAATATGACAAGTGATGTGTTGCAAGATGTTTTGATTCTTTCATTAGAAAATATTATTGATGTCTGGGTGGTAGATTCAGGGGCCTCATTCCATGAAACACCTGATAAGAAACATTTCCATGACTATGTTCAAGGATATTTTGGATAGGTTCATCTGGGTGATGATAAACCCAATAAAATCACTAGAATGGGTAAGGTTTTTATAAAGAAACAAAATGGAAACCAATGGTTATTGAAGGAGGTAAGGCATGTTCCAGATCTGAAGAAAAATCTAATTTAAACATGGAAATTGGGAGGTAAAGGTTGTGTAACTAATTTTACAGACAATACCGGGAAGGTCACAAAAGGAGCCTCGATAATAGAAAAAAGAGAAAATGTTGGTATATTGTATCTATGCAATAATATTTCTAATTTTGTTAATTATTTAACCTCCATAGGAGAAAATACGACACTCTAACATCATAGGCTCAGGCACATGAGTGAGAAGGTGATGCATATTCGTCACTCATGAAATTTGTTGCTAGGTTTGAAGCATGTTGATCTAGATTTATGTGAAAATTGTGTTTATGGACAACAAAAGAGAGTCAGATTTATCAGAGCTGGGATGGAAAAGAAGAGAGAAAAATTAGAGCTTGTGCATACATATGTATGGGGACCTGCTCAGGTATCATCTTTTAGTGGCTCTCACAACTATGTTACTTTTATTGATGATGCAACTAGGAAAACTTGGATTTATTGTATTAAAAATAAATCTGATCTATTTGATACTTCAATCATAACTATTTTAAGTCTAGTGGTCACAAAAGATTTTCATATTGACTAGTTAGATGTAAAGACAACCTTTTTCCATGGGGATTTGGAGGAAGAAATATATATGCAATAACCACAAGGGTATGATGTTAAAGGGAAGGATAATTTAGTGTGAAAATTGAAGAAGAAGTTGTATGGCTCAAAACAGGCTCCAAGGTAATGGTATTTAAACAACGTTATACTAGATGTTGCTCTGACCATTGTGTTTATCTTAAAAAGCAAAACGATGACATCTATATTATATATTGTTATTGTATGTAGATGACATGCTTGGTGTAAGGTCTATGATCCATGTGGATATTGGTAGCCACCCACCTCTTTTACTTGGACCCCCACCATTATTTCTTTCAGTTTTTTCAGTTTCCTTAATTGTAGCACAATTTACTATTTTTCGCAGTTTTTCGAGTCTAAAACTTCTGGAGCAGTTTTGAGGCCCTAAGCGACATTTTTTTTGAAAACGGGAAAACATGGGTCTTCAATTGATGTTTGTAGTCAAAATTTATAGTCCTCGGATATATATTTCTAACGAGGTATCATGCGCATCAAACAAAGATCATATGCCAAAGTTACAACCATAAGAAGTTGATGTACCAATTTACCCCATCGAGGCCCATAGTTTTGGCGCTTCATCTCCTAGGTTTAGGTATTTGGATGTTTAGGGTTTTACATTGTTTATCAATAATAAATAGGCCTTTGAGCCTCATTGTAACATAGTTTAGAGGCATGTAGCCGCCACATCTCTTCTCAGAGATAAACTACCATCGCCCGAGCTAGTTTATTTCCATTCTGTATGTAAGCGTATTTTAGTTCTTTGATATTAATGAAATGAAGTTTTATTTCCACTGCATATTTATTTTATGTTTATATCTATATTCTGTTGTGTTCCTGCATAAGTTCGGATGAGTGATATCTGAGCGGTTTTCTCTTTCTCTGTTTTTCTTTTCATGTCCTCAACGAGGTTAGGGTATAAGGAGTTGGGGATCAAACTGGTTGAACCTTTGCAAGACTAGCCTCACAAACCTTGATGACCTCCCATGGTATAAGAAAATAAAGGCGAGGGAGTAGGTAATCCCTTGAAAATATTGCTTGAAGAAGCCCTCGAGCAATAGAGGAATACGATATTGACAAATTTTCCCAAATCCTTTGGTAGATGCCCACAGACGATGCATCTTCATCCAGAAACCACTCTGGAGGCACTACTCCCTTCAAGATACAAGTCAACTTTTATATCCCATATTTGAAGGCCTAATAGATGAAGACACCATATTTAGATGGTTAAATCTATTGGAAGGGTATTTTTTGGTTCATGATTTTTCCAATAGGGAAAATATTACTTTTGCACTCCTCAACGTCGCCCCCCATCTCAAGGACTAGTGGGAAACCTACTTTGAGCAAAAGGACAAGAGGGAATCGTCACTGTTTTAGCAGCATCCACTTGGAACTCTTTCCGAGATGCCATTAAGGAGCAATATTGCCATGTTAGGAGCTATGAATATAAGTACATAAAGTGGACCACACTACAATAGGGAAGGGACCAAGACATGCCAAAGTTCACAAATATTTTTCATACCCTTCGCACGAAGTTGGGTATCAAGGATTCTAAGCAGAATCTTATACTCAAGTACCATAATTGTGTACACAAATACATCTAGGATGAGATGGAATTCTTAGACATCTCCTTTCTTTGCACCACCTACCGATACACTCTCAAGATCGAGCAAAAGTTTAAACAAAAGAAGTGAGACTTTAGATCTACGAATCTGAAGCAAAGGAAAGGCGCCCCCAAAATGCGTAACAAAGGACAAGGCTTAGGCAGGGTGACCTAGGATGACCCGTCAAAGCCACAAGTAAAGAACAACACCATGAAGAAAAAGAAGGACACATTAAAGTGGTGTGAGTTCCATAAGAGCCCCACTCACAACAGAAGTGAGTGTCGAACCAGGCAGTCACTGGTGGCCGAGTTGAAGGCTTCAGAGTTAGATGCATGTTCCGACTCTGAGTCAGAACTCGAAAAGGGGAATGAAAAAGGGAAGAATATTATTGATCTGAAGCTTAGCGCCACTAGTGCCACCACCAAGATCCAAAATAGTGAGTCCAAAGATCCAGAAGAGGGGGAGCATATCTTCCACTCACAAATGTGTGTGAAGGGTTCGCCATTGCAATTAATTGTTGATAGCGGGAGCCAAAAGAACCTATTTTCAGTAGAGGTTGTGAAGCGGTTGGGCCTACTGACCACACCGCACCTGCAACCATACACCATTAGGTGGTTTCACCAACGATGAGATATCTGTGTCATCCAACAGTGCTGCCTTCCCTACAACATCAAAACCTTCATGGATGAGGTATTGTGTTATTTTTCTCCTCTTGAAGTTTGTGATGTATTATTAGGCCAACCATACTTGTGGAAGCGTCATGCTATATATGAGTCGAGGCATCACACTATTATTATTTCTTTGGGTAATACGTTACACATGATACTGGAGGTAGCATTGCCTACCACCATCTCTTTGATCTATGCTAAGCAATGTAGTAAGATTATCTCCGAGACTGGGAAATTTGTTTTGTTTATGATTCAATCTCAAAGTAAGGGGAAGACCATGGCCACATCCATATCCCTCAAGAAGGGTTTCCCCATGCAACAGAAGTAGGTGGATAAGGTTGTGGAAGAATACAAGGACATCTTCTCCTCACCCACAGGGGTACCCTTGCACTGTCAAGTCAAGCATTCTACCGATCTGACTCCCAGAGAAAATATACCCAATGAACCAATATATCTTTGCTCCATTCTATAAAATGAATAGATGAAGCAGAAAATCCAAGAGTTCTTGCAAAAAGGGCACAGTCGACTAAGTTCCTCACATTGTTGGAGCTCGATTGTACTTGTTCAGAAGAAGGATGAGACCTGGAGGCTCTACATTGATTGTCGAGCACTAAACAAAATCACTGTTAGGAACAAGTATTCAATCCCACGGATTGATGACCTTCTAGACCAACTCAAGGGGGCCAAGTATTTCAGCAATATCAATTTGAAGTCTGGATATCACTAGGTTCTAATAGAGCCCATAGATGTATGAAGACTTCCTTCAAATCCAAGGAAGGCCTTTTTGAATGGTTAGTTATGCCCTTTGGGTTGACAAATTCCCCTGCTACTTTTATGAGGCTAATGGATGAAATCTTGTAGCCCTTCACCAACTAATTTGTGGTTTTTTATCTAGATGACATCCTCACATTCAACAAGAGTTTGTAAGAACACTTGCAACACATTCGACATGTCCTTCAAACCTTGTGGCAACAAAAAATGTGTGCCAAATTGGAGAAATTGTAACAACTCTGGTTAAAAATCCATGTAAAAATATATAATACCACGGTCATGGGACATGTATTCCAAGCTGAGTGTTGGTAGGAAACATTAGTGGGACCCAGGGGCTAGCTACCTGAAGAGTTGGGATGGTTCTAAGGGGCTCTGTAGCTGATGTGGAAGGTTTGAATGTTGTGTTTATGTCGATTCTGTTTCCTTAAGGTCACATAGGATGTTGAATCTGGTCATAGTAGCCTCTTATCACATGTTTACCCCAGTTGGTTGATTACTTGGGTAGATGTGGGAGGAGGGTGTTATAGAGTGGTATTAGAGCATGGTTCACCCCTCTGACTTGATGAGATGTTTGCTAGTCATGCATTCATGTCAGTTGCATGTGTGTTTCTTATGCTTGTAGTCCATGTGCTAGTTTCATTTGCATGGTGTTGATCATGGTTGTAGTGATGTCTCCATGTAAAGGTTGATGGTGTTGTTGCGGAATGTGTCTTCATGAGTGTATGGTTGTATATGCATTTTTTATGCATGCATTGTCATGGTGAAGGTTGTTGTGCATGATTTCATTGTATGCAATTATGTTGTCATGATGCTATTGGTATATTGTGATGCTAATGTGTTGACTGAGATAGAACATGAGATGTATATCATCAAGGTGAAGTTGCAACATTGGACCTCGAGGAAAGAACATGTCTTCATATAGTTTTGGATGTTGGGCATGTAGGTATGTAGGTTAAGGCTTGTTATATGCATTATGGTTATGTGTATGGCATATGCCTTTCATTCTATTGACGTTATGGTTACATACATGATAGATGTTAGTTGATTAGTATAGTCATATACACATGTGTCAGATAGTCATGAGTGATAGTAACCTGTGGTTGTATGCATTACTATTGTTGTTTTATGTTTGATAACTTGATGATTAGGGTTATAGTATTAATATCTTGATGTTATATGTATCATACTAATTTGGATTGGTTAGGGTTATGAAATTCAGGTATGTGTTAATATGTTGTGATATTATGCCATACTAATCTAGACTGATTGTGCAAATGTGATTATTATGTATGAATGATAATTGTTTATGATTTTATGATGTGAACATGTTAGCTAGTGACTATTATGGATATCATGATATTATTTGTGTTTGAACTGATGTGTTGTGTAGTTATATCGTGCTAACTAGATTTGTTGTGTAGACGAGACAACCTCCCCTGAGATACATTAAGGTATGGGTTTTCTTATGTACTATACTTGGTGCTTCATTGTGTGATTATGCTATCTAGTTGACGTTTGAGTGTTTGGTGTCTATTATGTTATCTATTTGATTTATATAACAAGGTATGTTTATATTTTGGTTGAATGCTTGATTAATTGCATGATATGAGTATGAGTCTATAAGACTGCATGAAGGAATGATCTTGCTTTAAGATGATTGTATTGACACATATGTGTTGAGATATCTAATATGTACTTGAGTGTAATAGGTGAAATTTGTAGCATTATGTCTAATGACTATGAGTTGACTATGGATTATGACATGATTATTAGTCTTGGTGAAGGTTGATTTCCAAGTAATAGATATGTTACCTTGATCTTTGGAACATGTGATCAACATGTGTGAAAAGTTACAGGAAACATGCTTGGTATTAGCATGACAAGGTAACAATTGATTTGTTTATATAACTATCCATTGGGTGAGTGACAATACATAGTAAGACTCAGTTGCAACAAGATAAAGTTAAAAGAAAGGAATTGGGCGAGAATTCCTTTAGCTATGTTTGGAAACCCTAATTCCAAACAAACGAGTGCTTTGCATACAAGAAGTATTCTTAAACTTGATCTCGTTTGACATTATGTGGGCATGTGCTAGAATCATGAACATGTACTTGACAAGTATATTGGATAGTTTCTAGTTACAGGTGGATCTGTCAAGGGAGTTGGAGTCCCTTGAGATATGGTGTGGATGTGTTCAGTTGCAGAAACATGCTTGGAACAAAAAGATAAGGTAACCAGTTTATTTCTATGTTTATTTAAGAACTGACAGTTATGTGTTGATGGCAGTATGATGCAAGGGATTACATGGAAATGAAATTTCCATGGAATCTTGAAGAAGGCTCAGGTTGAGCTTTCCCTTGGAAGAACTGAGAACTATGGGGATTGCGTCATGGTGTCTCTTGTTAGTCTTGTGATTTTGGTGATTTTTTGTGCTTGATTGCAGGTTTTTTTTCATCTTGTGCATGGCCATGCCACTTTGTTTGTGGTGTCGCATTGTTGTTGGTTTTATTCTTGTCTTTTTCTTGTGTTTCCTTTTATGTTTGGGGTTTGGGGAATTGGTTGGGAAAGAGGAAAGTTAATGGAGCCTAGGAAGAGTTTTGTGGTACCAACAGGTAATTTAAGACATAGATGAAGCTTAGTGCATGAGTAAGTGCAATGGAAGGTAAGACTATGCCAGTCGATTAGATTGGTTGTGTCCATTGGTGTAAATGGACAGTGGCAGTAAAATCATGAGAAAGCTAATAGGAAAGGTAAAGTAAATGGATCTGACATGTGGGATGCCTTGGATAAGTTGGGAACTGTGGTTCTCAATGTTGTGAACGCTATACACAAATAAGGAAGTTCCCTTAACCTTGACCTTATGATTATGTTGTGATCATGATTATGATGATTTCTATATATGTATACATGTATGTATGTATGTATGTCATGTCTGACAGGGTCATCATGGATCATGATTGTTTTTATGCTAATGTTTATATATATATATATATATATATATATATATATATATTATATATATATATATGTCACTGTTGACAGGGTTGTTAGGGATCGTTCTTGTAGAGGAATGATTTCGTATGCAGGTGAATGGCCATGAAGAGGTTCTTGGCTACTAGAATCAAGTGGGAAGAGTAGTCCTGAAAAATCTACGAGGTCAATATCATGTGGTTATGCGTTGATATTATGTGATTATAGTATGTCTATGTTATGGACAGGTTATACTGAGGGACACATTAGCGAAATGAAAGCAATGTGATCTGCAACACATTGGGACAAGCATGGTTAAAACACTTGAAGTAAGGTTGCTTGGTAGAGACAGTATGGTTTTGGATGTGCGGTACTACTTTTGTGCATATGTTGTATATGTTGTGCATATTGCATCTATAATGTTGTGCACATGCAGTGTTGTGTATACATAGTGTGTGTACATGTTGTTTATGCAATGTTATGTACAGGGTGGTAGATATAGTGTTCTGTGAATGTTGCAGATGTAGTGATGGGTATAGATGGTTCTATATACATGTTGTATATGCAGTACTATGTACATATGGTGCTGTGTAGGTGTTGTACATATGGTGCTATGTACATATGGTGTTGTGTATGATTGTACAAGTGGTGTTTTGAGCATGTGGTGCCATGTACATATTGTACATGTGGTATTGTGTACATGTTGTACATGGGGTGTAATGTACATGTGGTGTTGTGTACACTTGTGCAGGTTGTTAATGTCAGTATATGCATACTTCCATCAAGGATCAAATTCGCTCTTTGAATTGTCATTTTAGGGGTCCCATACCGAAAATTTTACATCATTCGATTAGGTCATGTCATAATGATCCACTGATGGTTGTCTTCTCTTCAAAAATCTAAATTTTTCCCTCATAGAGTATACTTGCTGACCCTTCTTCAGGTTGTCTTCAGTTATGGTTTCATGGTCAATCTGCAATCATGGTCCATTAGGTCATAGGGCATGTTTCATTAGGTCATAGGGTTTCATCACCAAGGTCAAGATGCCTGATTTTCTGTGTAAATAAAGGTCAGCAAGGGTATGAGGATGATGAATAAGTCAAGCATGATGGCTTGTAGGTCATAGCCACTGAATAATTATCTTTTAACCTGATGTAATTTTCACCTCAAAAACATGTTTTTGAGGTGAAAAAAAAGTATTTTGAGTTTATTTGTATTTCATATGTAATTTTAAGTCACTATATGTAATAAATGTTCTCAGATACACTAGAGCATCTCTCCTTGCTGCATGACAAAGAAACACTACAAAAATCAGTTCAAGATGCGCATTTATCCACCAACAAAGACAAAAACAAGAAAAGGGCATTAAAACAGAGTTTTCAGGAAGGACAAGAAACATTAGAAAGTGGGTTTTTCAAATGAGAAATCAAAATATACTCCTATTTAAACTCTCACATTACATTTTCAAATTCAGTATCCACATTTTCCAAGCAAGGAGTCAAAAAAGTGAGAAGAAGAGGCAAGCTTGAGTGAGTTTTGGGTGAAAGAAGCTTGGCACTATGCTTTTGGAGACCGACGCCGTGCTTCTGGAGCTGTGGAGCAGTGGCGCTGTGCCTTGGCAGAGTGGCACTGCGCTTCTGAGTAAGGCAGGTCGGCGCTACGCTTCTGGAGATTAGCATTGCGCTTTGAGCCTGTCGCTGCACTTTTGGCAGAATTTCACAGTGTAAATTTACACTGGCGCTGTGTTTCTAGGGTGGCACTGCACTTTTGTGCAGTGGCGCTACGCTTTGTGAAGGAGAGTTAAAAAACCCTCACTCTCAAGGAAAATCCAAATTTCTCTCTCTCTCCATCTTTGCAAGTAAGTTGACATCCCTCACTTCAATTTTGGTTTGCAAATCAAATCTATAAGCATCATTTTCCATGTTTAATATGAAACCCTAAAATCTCCCTAATGATGCCTATATTCTTATTTCTTGTTCACTATTAGTTAGATTAGATCCTCATCTTAGGGATTTGACCCTTGAGGATGGGAGGAGGTTGAAATCATGTCTATATATTCTTCTTCTTTCTCATTGTAAAGGGTTGGACTCAGCTGGATGCTCAGACCTTGATTGTACACCTTTTGTAAGCAGTTTGGCAGGAGATTAATAAGAATTGCAACTATTTTTATGGGATCCATGTGGTATGAGTTTTAATACAAATTTTCCTCTTGTAATCATATCTTAACGTATTTTGTATGCTTCTTTAACCATTTCATTGCTTCCATTTGAATTTTTTGAAGTTGATAGGCAGAATTCTGAAGCGAACAAAGTTCCTGCTATAAATTAATTACTCCAAAAGATTTGGAATATCAAGATATCCATAAGGATACAAATATTATATAAAATATGAATAAGAATGATTGATTACAATGAGAACAAGAGGCTTTCTTATATACCAAGCAAGTGTCTCTTCATGAGGAGTCATGTCTCATTTAGACATGCCTCTTCATCCTAACTACTAATTATTATTAACTAATCATTATTACAATTATCTATGTTACTTATATATATATATATATATATATATATATATATTATTTGTAACATTGCCTTCTTCCTCAAAAAGCTTTGTCCTCAAAACTTGTCGATGAAAAAGGCTTGATCTCTTTTTCGGCCTCGAATGCCTTTTTGTCTCGGAATAGTCATCTTCATCAATACAAGCTGATATGATCTTCTAAGTGACAAACAAAATTGTCGCATTGAGAAGGGATCAAACCATCCTAAATTAATCTTCTGTATAGTATTATGATAACTGGAATTTTGTAACGACTTGTTAGCATAAGACTGGATTGAGATTACATCACTACTATTTGGAACATCAGTTTGTTGTTTCGGTTTTGACTGGTCCTGATACGTAGCATGGTCGATTTGTATATTCTCATGATTCGGATGCCGATATGGAACTTTTTTGGTTTGATTTATCCTTATTGGGCATGCAGAAATTTTTATATTTTCTTTTGGCAAAGATGTTGTTGAGTTGGTTATGAAACATTCACTGGGGATGTTCATTGTTTGAACTACAACATCTAGGTGTGTTGTTTCTTCAACTAACTTGTCTTCTAGAGTTGTCATATTGATTGGATCTGTATTCATTCCCTTATTTTCAACTTGTACTATTGTGACTGTAGATTCTGATACTTCTTCTTGAGTCAATTGTTCTAACTTATCTTTTAATGCTTTCTTATCTTCCTTAAGTTTCTTAATTTGAGTAAGTATACTTTGATTATGGTTTTTCAAGTGTAAAAGTTCTTTGGTTTCTGATTTATCAACCTTATTTTTAGTGTTTTGAATTTTAATATTTTCATCTTTTAGATCTCTGATTTGTTCTAATAATTTTTTATTAAGGCTATTTAAATGCAAAGTTTCATCTTCTTGTTCTGATACATGCTTCTTGAGTTCTTTCTTTATGACCTTAGTCTTCTTCACTTGTGCCAATAATTTTTCAACGTGGTCATTGAAACAAGAATTTTATTTGTCCTTTGCCATTATTTATTTGTAATGCATATCCACAATATCTTTCTGTTCATGTTCCAACGCTTTCTTGTTTTGCTGGATTTTGACTATTTTACCATTCTCTTGATCTTCTTGCCCTTTCTCAGTACACTGGATTACATCATTCTGTGGGAGTGATGATGGATGTAGAGAATGGAATAGGGATTCCCTTCTCTTTTTCTCCTCAGCATATTGTCGCTCAAATATTGTGATTACTTGTTCTACATCTCTTTGGAATTGTTTTTGTTTATTGCTTAGCGATTCCATATTTTTTTTTCACTTCTTTTATCACTTTTTTTTTAATATAAAACCATTTTTTCTATATAATTAATTACTCCCTTGATAATATTCTTTTGAACCTTTTAATAAATTTTCTTTAATATACTTTTAAAAATACCCTTAGTATGTATATTTTATATAATATTCAATATGATGTCTTTTTCTTTTTTATATATTGATTTTATTTTTTTATTTTTTTCTTTTAAATATTGCTAAAGGCCTCTGATGAATCAGTGATGCAGAAAATCTCAAACTGCAGCAAAATTATTGAATATTGATGGCAAAAATGTTGACGGAGTTTGATGGCCAAAAGCCTGGTGATTAGCCAAACGTGGCTCTGATACCAATGAAGTGAACACAGTTCCTTCTATAAATTAATTACTCCGGAAGATTTAGAATATCAAGATATCCATGAGGATACAAATATTATATAAAATATGAATAAGAATGATTGATTACAACGCGAATAAGAGGCTTTCTTATATACCAAGAAAGTGTCTCTTCATGAAGAGTCATGTCTCATTTAGACATGCCTCTTCAACCTAACTACTAATTATTATTAACTAATCATTATTACAATTATCTATGTTACGTATATTTATTTATGTATATATTTTATTCGTAACAAATTCATTGCATCAGTGCTTTGCCTTGGGAAACCATTCACCATTTCATGTTTTCTGCATTCTAGGAAGGATTCATGGTTTTCACATGCCCTTCTTAGTTTGTCACCAGTCTAAAGCATCTTATCCCATCAAGCCCTTGATTGCTAAAGCCTATGCCTACCTTACCCCATTGAACACCCTGCAATTCTGAGCTAGTTCCCTAGACCTAAACTGTCCAGCTACTCTTGATACAGAAAAACCCCTTCAAAATATAATCAAAATTTCGTGCTACTATACCTAGCTTAAAATCCTTTACCTAATCCAGTCATCTCGGCTGAGATCCTTATGGAGAGAGCCCTGTCCCGGCCTAGTAGGGCTAGCTACTTGGCTAAGCGTGGTTTGTGGTTACCCTTGCATTGCCTTCCTTTAGCCTGAGGTTCAATCTAGGTGGTAACATAGTGGCGACCATATTGGGGAACGAAAGACTAATCACCATGGTAATATCTTTCATTTGAATTCTTAAGCTTATGGATGATGAGTTTTAGAATTTACTAGGCTGAACTGGAAATTTGTAAAGAAATATATAAAACTATGAAGCTTGAGCACACTAGCTTAGAGAAAGTACACTAGGGCCAATCCCGATCCAAATCCTTCCCTAGTAGTGGATAATTCTAATTTGATTCCAAGAAGACTCAAGAAACAAGAAAGTTCAGTCAGTCCCACACCTTCAATAAAAGTAGATTCTTGCCTCGACTAGTGGTTGTTTTTAGAAGACCTCCCATTTGATCTATCAATTGACCTTTCCCTATTTAGATCTAGGTCTGAAAGTGCACTTGATGATATATTTCTAGACCTAGAGCTTATATCCTAAATTCCCCTCAATCATCGCTCACTACTTCTAGGATCCCTGAGCTTTCTGAACTGGTCTCCACTACCCTTAGTTCATCACTATTCCCTTCAACTGCTGAAGTTCATTCCCCACCTCCATTCATACCTTCACTTCCCCATTAACCTATTAATCCCCATCAATCACCTATTCCTCCCAGTTCTCTGTCAACTACTCCATCAACTCCTAGTAGCCCAATCCTTTTTTTAAATCCACCTCGAGTTATGGTTGCTCGGTATGAAACCCTTGTTTTACCTCATAATCTTGGTGCCATGCTCGCTGATTATCAAACCAAGATACCTTTCTTTGATGCTACTCAAACCATTACAACTAAGCAACATATTGATAGAATGAATGATTTCTTTGACCTCCATGAAGTAGAAATTGAAGATGTGTCGATGAGATTGTTTGTATAAAGTTTTGGAGGTGAAGTTTGAAAATGGTTTAGAGCTTTACCTGCAGCTTCTATCACCACTTTACCAATCCTCCATAGGCAATTCCTAGATTGGTGGGAGGTGAAGAAGAATCCACTTCAGATTTTATCAGAGTATGAGAACATAAAGAGAAATGTCGATGAAAGTGGGCAAGACTATTGTGTGAGGTTTAATGCAGTATACAATGCTATTCCGACCAACATTAAACCACCAGAGGGATTGGATTTGCTCAAATTTCCAGACGGTTTTGATGTTGATATGGCATATTAGTTGTGGGAATGATATCCTACCATACTAGAAGACATGAAAAATAATGTAGTGAGTGTAGAAGCAAACTTGCTGGCCAAAAGAGCAAGAATGAGATTAGAGAAAACAGTGACCATAAAAGAAGAAGCATCTACTTCAGATGTAAAGATGGATACATTGATTCAAACTGTGGAAAGGATGGTTGACCGGTTAACCATCACAGATAGACTTGAAGTTCCAATCTGGAATCCAATTTTTAGAGGACAGCAACAACCCCAATTCCAAATCAAGCAAAGAGAACAAAAGGCTCCCGAGCAACAAATCATGAAGAAGATGAAGATGATGAAGATCCGGTAATTGAAACAAATCACTTTTTCACTGCTGATGCCATGCCTATATTTCTAATCGAAGATGAAGAATATGCAGAAGTTCTAGACATACAAAGAGATGAAGATTACATCTTAGCAAATGATGTGGTTTTGGAGGCTGAATTTGATGATTATCGATGCGGCTATATGAATGCCTTGTCTTCACAGCAAAGGCAGTACTCTTTAAGGAGTAGAGATGTACTGGTCAATCCAATTTAGAAAAGAAAGGATGTACAATCAAAGAATGATTCCTCAAACACTCAGAAGAAAGGGAAAGAGCTTGCTAATCCGAGTTCCAGCAAAGTACCATCAACAAGCATCACAAACAAGAAGAACAATCAGCAAAAAGATAGTGCAGCAAAAGAGCAAGCATATAAGGACATTGGTGTCAAAGAGGTAGAAAAAGTTTCATCCTTTAATTTAAAAGTGAAATTTCTAAGTTGAAAGTGTCCATTCCTTTGACTAAATTGGTTAAGAATAGCAATTATAAGCACCATGTATCTAAAATTTTGCAAATAGATCCTTTGTCAGACATGGTGAATGTCGAGGATGATCATCCCGAACTCATTTTTGGTCCAGCTATAGAAGGTAAGCCTGAAGATAGTGAAGTTCCTCCCTTTTATCTGAGTCTTAGACTTCATGAGTACATTCTCCATAATGCCATGTTAGATTCCGGAGCTTCCCATAATTTGATGCCTAAATCCATTATGAAAAAATTGTGCCTAGATATCACCTGGAAATATCATGATTTGTACTCCTTTGATTCTGGTAGAGTTCGTTGCATTGGTCTCATCGAAGATCTAGTGGTTTCTTTAGATAAAATACCAGCCAAAAATGTCTTGATGGATGTGGTAGTTGTTGATATATCGCCTTGATTCGTTATGCTCTTATCTAGATTGTGGGGTGCTAAACTCAAAGGAACTTTATAGCTTGACTTCTCTTATGCTACCATCCCTGTTTTCGATCAATTGCGAAAGTTGTACCGAGAAAATAAAATGAAGTACATGATAACTAGTAAAGAGAAGCCTGTGAATCATCCAATAAATGTTGTACCTACTGATTTAGAGTCCTTTGTTTTGTACTCGGATAGTGGATTGAATGATGTAGATATTCAACTTGTAGAAGTAGATTATGTACCAGAAATTTCCAAGAATTTTAGAGCAGTCCTTAATCAAGAAAAAGAAAAAATAGCAAATTCTTCTGAGGAGCCTACACAACAACAAAAGGTTAGTGAAGAGTAGAAAAATGAAGTGATCAGCCAAGGTAAAGTTGAGAAGGAAACAAATTTTCAACATCTAGAAGATAAAGTCAGCGTTTGGAGCATGGACTTCGATGAAACTATGGGTAAGGACGGTGATGGTATTGAAATTTAGATTTGAAGCCCTACTTTCCAGCTTGCCAAAGTCCCAAGTAATGTTAGAGTATGTTCCTACAAGTTAGATTTTGATTGCTCTAATAATGAAGCAGAGTATGAGGCTTTGATTACAGGTCTTAAAATTTTGAAGAAGCTCAATGCGAAAAGGATTTCTATCTATGGTGATTTAGCGCTGGTCATTAAACACGTAAAAGGTGAATGTCAAGCAAAGCATCCACGGATGAGGGCTTGTATAAATGCAGTTCTAGATATTTTGAGGATGTTTCCTTAATATACCTTGACAAAAGTACCCCGAACTCAAAACATCATTACAGATTCACTCGCCACTACGCTCAACAATTTGAAGATCCCAATGAATTCTAGCAACAAATTTGAAATTTATGTCAAACATAGGCCTACTGTCCCTGATAATTTGAGGTATTGGAAAGTGTTTTGGGATGATAATGAAATTAATGCTTTTTTGCAGAATGAAGGAAAGTTTAAAATTTTTTCTATTAATGATGATTGTGATTCTGATGGCCAAGAGATTGAGGTAAATAAAATGGAGGTTTTACAACTGAAGGATAACATTATTACTAGAGGTCTCATACCTTTAGAGTAGCTTTTTGATCAAGATGATGTGACAAGAAAACCTAACTTGATTCCTATAGACAAAGGAGTTGAAGATGTGAATCTTGGAACAGCTGACAAGCCCAAGCTTGTAAAGTTATCAAAAGCATTATCTCCTGAAGTAAAGGCTAAGTATGTCAGATTACTTTCTGAATTTTTTGATGTCTTTGCTTGGTATTATTCATATTTGAAGGTGTATGACAAGGATATCATTCAACATACTATTCCTATCAAGCTAGATCAAAATCCTTTAGACAGAAGTTGAGAAGAATCAATCCAAAGCTGCTGCCATCTATCGAGAAAGAGGTAAATAGATTGTTTAAACCTGACATCATTGCTCCAATTAGATTTTCTAATTGGATTTCAAATTTGGTCCCGGTACAAAAGAAGACTGGAGAGATAAGATTCTACATAGATTTTCGGAACCTCAACAAGGTGTCCTTGAAGGATAATTACCCACTTCCAAAGATGGACCATATTCTACAAAGAGTAGTTGGAGCATCACAGATGTCACTACTTGATGGTTACTCAAGCTATAATCAAATCTTTGTGCATGAAAAAGACCAAGACAAAATTGTTTTCACAACACCTTGGGAAACTTTTAAGTATTCTAAAATGCCATTTGGATTGAAGAATGCCAGAGCCACTTTTCAGCGGGCGATGGACATAGCTTTTGCTAATGAGAAGGATGTTTTCTTGGTTGTTTATTTAGATGATTTGATAGAATTTTCTGGTTCTGATGATGAGAACTTGCACCAATTGAAGATTGCCTTTAGAAATGTAGGAAGTTTTTGATTTCTCTCAACCCGAAGAAGAGTCTTTTTGCCATGGACGAGGGTAAGCTTCTTGGCCATATAATTTCTAAAGATGGTATTTGCATTGATCCTTCAAGGGTGGAGGCCATTCAACATATAGATTTTCCGCTCAATAAAAAGGAGATCCAATCGTTCAACGGTAAGATGAATTTCTTATGTAGATTTATACCCAATTTGGCTAAGCATTTACGTGAAATAACTAATATGTTGAAGAAGGACAACACGGTGAAATGGACCGAGGATGCCATGAAGTCATTCAATTTGGTAAAGTTTGCTTTGACTACAACCCCAATCTTGAGTAGTCTTGATTATACTCATGATTTTATTTTCATTTTCATTTTATTATATTATTATACTCATGATTTTATTATATTTTGATTTGATTATATGCATTGTTTTTTTCAGTAGGACTATTCAAGATGCTGCCTTACGGTACAATATCATTGAAAAACAAGCACTGGCTCTTATAAAAGCATTGAAGGATTTTAGAGTATACATTCTTCATTCACATACTATAGCATATGTTCCTAACGCAACAATCAAGGATGTTCTTATGCAAACTGATCCGGAGGGAAGAAGAGGTAAGTGGATAACAACAATGTTGGAGTATGACCTTGAGATTAAACCTACCAAACTGATATAAGGACAAGGCTTGGAAAAATTGATGGCTGAATCAAATTTGCATGCTTTAGACATCAATCTCATTACAACAATGTTAGAGGACGAAGATGGTGGCTCACTCATTCAGGTATCAGAAATGTTTCTCAAATCACCTTGGTATTTTGATATAGTTTATGTTCTTCAACTTTTTTCACCACCTCCTAGAATTTCAAGAAGTAAAGGTAGATCACCTAAACTCAAGTCTGCAAAATTCTACATTTTAAATAGTGCTCTTTATTGGAAAGATCCAGGAGGAGTCCTTCTTAATTGTTTGGTTGAAGATGAAGCTCAGCAGGTAATGAATGATTTTCATAAAGGTGATTGTGGCGGTCATTTGTTTTGGAAAAAAACAACTAACAAAGTGTTGAGAGTAGGATATTATTGGCCAAATTTGTTTTCAGATTTGTATAAGACAATGATGGGCTACCATGAATACCAAGTTTTTCAAGGAAAATAGAAGTTTCTTCCTCTTCCTTTGAAACCATTCGAAGTAAATGAACCTTTCTAGCAGTGGGGACTTGATTTCATAAGGGAAATCCATCCTGCATCATCAACACAACACAAATGGATCTTGATAGCTACCGGTTACTTCACCAAGTGTATTGAGGCGATTCCGACAAGGCAAGCTAGGACACGGTAATTATCCAATTTTTAGAGTCTATTATCTTGTCTCGTTTTGGGTGCCCTCACAAGATTATAATAGATAATGCAACTTCTTTAAGTCCAAGAAGATAGTTGAGTTTTTCCATAAGTACAATATTACATTAGGTCATTCCATGGCATACTACCCGCAAGGCAATGGGCTGGCTGAATCATCAAATAAATCATTGGTGAACATTATCAAGAAGATGTTGGAGGCAAACAACAAAAATTTGCATCGGAAGCTTGTTAATGCCTTGTGGCCTGACAAAGTGAGCAACAAGAAATCCATAGGTATGTCATCTTTTGAGTTGGTTTATGGTACTGATACATTATTTCCTACATCACTTGCAGTCCTAGTCATGAGACTGTTACAGGTAGCTGGAAGTGAAGAGAATGATCTTCAGTGCATAATTAATCAAATGATTCACCTTCAGCATACAAGAGAAGAGGTTTCCCAAAACACTTTCCGGTTGCAAGAGAAGATCAAGAAGATTTATGACCGCAAAACCAAAGAAGAGAAGTTTCAGCTGGAAGATGTAATGTTGCTGTGGGATGCATGGAATGAGGAAAAAGGAAAGCATGGTAAGTTTGACAATTTATGGAAAGGACCATATAAGATCTTAGCTTATCGAGGACATAATTCATTTTTGTTGAAGGAAATGGATGGTCAGGATTGTTCAGGAGGGCTAGTGAATGGTAGGCTCCTGAAGCACTACTACTTTTGAGGTTTTTCACTGAAGTTACTTCACCTTCATTGTATATATTAGTTTGATTTTCCTTGCAAGTTTTCAAGTACACTATTATCTAAGCTTGGGGCCCGAAGTGAAGGCTATGAAGTTTGAATTACTAGTGTCAAGTTTGGTTGATTTGGTTTTTAGTCAAGTTTAGAGTCAGTTTGGTTGTGAGTCGGTTTTCAATTTGTATTGAGTCATTTTTTCACTTTTTTGTTTTGACCGTATTGCCCAATGGATGAGGCACTTGGTATACACTGTTATTGACACCTCCAAGGAGCTTCCATCCCTAGAAAGGCCAATGTTAGTATTAGTATCTGCATACTTCCATCAGGGATCAAATTTGCTCTTTGTATTGTCAGTTTAGGGGTCCCATACTGAAAATTTTACATCATTCCATTAGGTCATGTCATAATGAACCACTGATGGTTGTCTTCTCTTCAAAAATCTAAATTTTTCCCTCATAGAGTATACTTGCTGACCCTTCTTCATGTTGTCTTCAGTTATGGTTTCATGGTCAATCTACAATCATGGTCCATTAGGTCATAAGGCATGTTTCATTAGGTCATAGGGTTTCATCACCAAGGTCAAGATGCTTGATTTTCTGTGTAAATAAAGATCAGTAAGGGTATGATGATGATGAATAAGTCAAGAATGATGACTTGTAGGTCATAGCCACTGAATAATTATCTTTTAACCTAATGTAATTTTCACCTCAAAAACATGTTTTTGAGGTGAAAAACAGAGTATTTTGAGTTTATTTGTATTTCTTATGTAATTTTAAGTCACTATATGTAATAAATGTTCCCAGCTGCACTAGAGCATCTCCCCTTACTACATGACAAAGAAACACTACAAAAATCAGTTCAAGATGAGCATTTATCCACCTACAAAGACACAAAGAAGAAAAGGGCATTAAAACAGAGTTTTCAAGAAGGACAAGAAACATTAGAAAGTGGGTTTTTCAAGTGAAAAATAAAAATATACTCCTATTTAAGCTCTCACATTTCATTTTCAAATTCATTATCCTCATTTGCCAAGTAAGGAGTCAAAAAAGTGAGAAGAAGAGGCAAGCTTTAGTGAGTTTTGGGTGAAAGAAGCTTGGCACTGCATTTTTGGAGACCGGCGCTACGCTTTTGGAGTTGTGGAGCAGTGGCATTGCGCTTTGGTGGAGTGGCACTGCACTTATGAGTAAGGCAGGTCGGTATTGCGCTTCTGGAGACTGGCACTGTGATTTGAGCCTGGCGCTGCACTTCTGGAAGAATTTCATAGTCTAAATTTACATTGGTGCTACGTTTCTAAGGTTGCGTTGTGGTTCTATGTAGTGGCGCTACGCTTTGTGCAGGAGAGCTAAAAAACCCTCAAAATCTCAAGGAAACTCCAAATTTCTCTCTCCTTCCATCTTTGCAAGTAAGTTGACATCCCTCACTTCAGTTTTGGTTTGCAAATAAAATCTATAAGCACCATTTTCCATGTTTAATATGAAACCCTAAAATCTCCCTAATGATGCCTAAAACCCTAAATCCTCACTGTTCATCCTATCACCTATCCCTACATCTCTAAATTACCCTATCCCTATTCCCTTATCACCTTATCCCTTTTTCCCTTTACCCCTATTCCATATCATTCCCATTCCCTTTATCCCTCTTCCCCAAGAGAAAATTCTCAAGCAAACAAGCCCTCCCTCTCATTTTCTACTCCTCCATTCATTTCCTAGTCACAAGATCATCTCCCATCCCCTCATTCCTTAAAACAATTTCACTCATTCCCTTCATACACCTCAAACTTGCAAACATGGACCAAGAAGACCGAGACTATGAGGAGGAGAACACAGACAGTGACACTTCAACACATAGAGCCAGGCAACCGAGAAAATCACACAAGGGAGGAAGGATTATTAGAGAAGAGCCATCAAACCTTAGGGAATTGTAGGCCTCTCAGTTGGCTATCACATGTTTAAGATACCTTGGCTACTATGAATTCTGTGAACAGGTAGAGAGAGTTCAATACCACCCGAAGCTCACTAGACTTTTTGTAGCCCATCTTTAGGACAACATGGTGACTCTTGCTGGAGTAACATTCACCATCTCACCTTCCATCATTTCAGATGCCACTAGGATTCCTAATGTAGGGAGAAGTGGTTCAAGGGCCAGGACCTGAAAGAGAACTATTATGAGCCTTATATCAAACCCCAACACAGAAATGAGGTGAAGAGACTTTTTCCTTTCATATTTCTTGAAAACAAGTATGTCCCCATGATGAAAATAATCATGAAGTATTTCAGTTGTGAGGGCAGGTTCTCCAGGTTGTACACTTATCACATCAGGCTCCTCATGCATTTTACTAGGGTGAGGATGTTAAACCTCACTTACTTCTTGTTCACGAATATTGAGAGATGGCTCATATTGTCCATAGAAAGCCATACCCTTAGTAGATGAGCAATGTTTTATCATTACTCCCTGATTAAGATCATTGTGCTTCATCATCTCAGTCTCCTCAACATCTCTTGGGAGACCTTTATTTCTCATGACATTTTCAGGGGTCCTCAAACTCCTCCACCAGTTTCTCCAGAAGCAGGAGGAACTTCTAGCCAAGTGAAAACAGATGAGGAGGCCAAGGATACAAGAACTACTGAAGTGCTTGTTTACAGACATATCAAAGGGGAACAAGGGGACTATTTGCAGCCAATAGGAAAGTGTTTTCTCCACGGGATTTGGAAGGGGCCTTTCCTTCTTCATCAGCCCATAAGCAAATTCTAGCTCCACCAGATGTGGAAGGGGCTTTACCTTCTTCATCCACATAGTAGGTACAGGTGCAACAGTTGCACAAAGGGAAGGAAAGGATGCTATAGCAGAGGCTTGATGATGAGGAGGAAAGGGACTTCGACTTGACTGAGCATGATGAGCCGGAGCAGCGGTATACCCATCATAGAGTGGAAATCATTGACTTAGAGGCTTAGGACAAAGAAACCATCAAAGACATCATCATACAAGAAAGGGAATCTCAAGTACAAGCTTTGGCGGACAATTTGGAGAGGGAAAAATATGTTATCACATATTTGGAGCAAGAAAACAAGAAATTGAGTGACAAACAAGTCCTCATGGAGCTGGAAATGCTCAAGATGAAACACCAAAGTGGAAAATAGGCACAAGTCACTTTGACTCCTATTTAGAAAGAGATTGAAAACGATAGGGAGACTTGGCTTGAGAGGGTCAAATTCCACCTTGAGAAGTTGATATAGAAGGCCAATAGAGACAATTATATGATTAGACACTTGGGCTGTCATTACCAGACCCGAAACAAGATTTGCAATATGAGGGTCAAGAAAATGAAAACTAGGCTAAGGCAGGCCTTGAAAGGAAAAAAGGAGGAGGATAGGCTTAGGATGCTTGCTGAAGCTTCCTTGGATCATCAGAGCACTTGATGATGGTGCTTCTCACCAATTTTGGGCAAATTTGGAGCAAATTTTGTCATTTGTAAAGTTTGGAATTTATTACACAGAAATGAAGAAATGGTTTAAATTTTTAGATTCAGAGTGATGAGTACATGCACCCTAGCAAGTTTCAAAGTTTATGAGGCAGAACTGGTCCACCAAAAGGTAAAAAAAAACCTAAAAATGACCTTTCTGCCACTTTTTGGACACACAGAAGCACCCTTGGAAGAATCAAGTTTTGAGGGGTCAAATGAGCTTCAAATGTAGAAATTCTAGGTGTTTTGGAAAGTATAATTGAAGAAATTTCCAATGAGATATCATGGGATCAATGTGGATTCCGTGAAGGCCTCTAAAAGGGACTTGAAAGTGGCGTTGCGCTTCTAGCCAGTGGTGCTACAATTTGGGCAGTTTTGCTTAGGATGGCCATTTTTCCAGTTTTTTCACTGTGATCATGGATTCTCTCTCAGGAGGTTGTTTCACCATTGTAAATTATGAATTTGCATGTAATTATTATATATAAATAGTAATAGAGGGTAGATTCAATTCCTTGGAAGTTAGTTTGAGCTCAAATGAATCAGGTTTTCACTTTTAGAGGCAAGTTGTTGATGATGCCTATATTCCTGTTTCTTGTTCAGTATTAGTTAGATTAGCTCCTCATCTTAGGGATTCAACCCATAAGGATGTGAGGAGGTTGAAATCATGTCTATATCTTCATCTTCTTTCTCATTTTGAAGGGTTGGACTTAGCTGGATGCTCAGACCTTGATTGTACACCTTTTGTAAGCAATTTAGTAGGAGATTAATAAGAATTACAACTATTTTTATGGGATCTAGGTGGTATGAGTTTTAGTACAATTTTTCCTTCTGTAATCATATGTTAATGTGTTTTGTATGCTTCTTTAACCATTTCATTTCTTCTAGTTGATTTTTTTCAAGTTGATAGGTGAAATTCATTGCATCAATGCTCTACCTTGGGAAACCATTCACCATTTCATGTTTTCTGCAGTCTAGGAAGGATTCATGGTTTTCACATGCCCTTCTTAGTTTTTCACTAGCCTAAAACATCTCATCCCATCAAGCCCTTGAGTTCTAAAGCCTATGCCTACCTTGCCCCATTGAACACCCTGCAATTCTGACCTAGTTCCCTAGACCTAAACTGTCCAGCTCCTCTTGATCCGGCAAAACCCCTTCAAATTCCAATCAAAGTTTTGTGCTACTATACCTAGCCTAAAATCCTTTACATGATCTAGTCATCTTGGCTGAGATCCTTATGGAGAGAGCCCTCTCCCGGTCTAGTAGGGCTATCTACTTGGCTAAGCGTGGTTTGTGGTTACCCTGGCGTTGCCTCCCTTTAGGTTGAGGTTCAATCCAGGTGGTAACATAGGTGGTGTTGTGTAAATGTGATGTTGTGCACATGTTGTGCAGGTGGTGCTTTGTACAGGTGGTACTATGTACGTGTTGTATATATGGTACTGGTGTACATGTGGTATTGAGTGCATATCGTACATGTTGTGTTGCGGGCATGTGGTACTATGTATGTGCATTATGTAGTCATTGTATCGTGACATGTGTATTCATTATGTTGTACTATGTGTACATATATGTATTGTGTGGTGGTGTACACCGGAAGCAGTAGTATGTATTGTCTTGTGTTGTACACTGGGTTTAGGTGTATATGTGGTATGTCAGGTGTAGGTGCATGTATTGAATGGTGTTGTATGTCGTGTGTGGTTGTATGTGTGTGATGCACACTACATGTATGTGCACATGGTTGAGGAGAAGGCACCCAGTGTTTGTCGAGTGTGGAAACCAATCCAGTGAGCATACGAAATAAGGACAAAGGTAGAAGCTAAGGATTGATTAAAGGACAAGTATCATTATTTTCTTTTAGTTTTATTATGCATGTGATTTATGATTTTGGTCTATAATGATTACATGTGATCTATGACTCTGGTATATGATGGTTACATGTGATTTATGATTTTTATCTATGATGGTTATATTTTGAGCTAACCTGATGTGATATGTGTTGGGTACCAAATTAGGCCATCTTTCTGACCATTTCCACTACATTTTCTGACCTTTTTGCACTCATTTACCTATATTGTCATGTTAAACTTAAAAGGTAAATTCCCCCTTACTTGTCCAATTGGTATATTTTAATTAATGAAGTAAAACACATAGAGTCTATCTATTTGTGGTACTAAATTATGTGTTTGACCGCAACATGAGAAAAGGAACCCTCACTTCAGCATATTGCAACGGATTTGGTAACGACCGAGCAGAAGGAGGTCGTGCAGCTCGGGGAACAGAATCCCTGAACTATTCTTAGGCCTTCTTGCTATCTCAGACATCTGATGCTAATACCGTTACAACCGATGTACATCTTTGTATTTGCAGTTACTATGTTTCCGGGAGGTCTGTTAATCTCCCTTGCTGTGTATAAACTGCAGGTTGTTCCTGTGAATGGGGGTTCACACACCAGTATTGTAAACATCTGTTACTGAGTAATAAAAGATCATCCATTTTGTTGTTCTAGTTCTTTCCGTGGCTAACACAACCCTGATTAGAGAGCTGGGCCCACCCTTTTGACCAGGTGCTGCGTCTTTGTGTTTGTGTGATTTATCGGTTTATGTTTGCTGTTATAGTTCTTTACTGTTTATGACTATTTTTGCAGTTCTATAATTTATTAATCTTATAGTTTTGTTTTGAATTTTAAACCACAATCCCTTGGTTGGAAAGGATTAAGCGGCTCCCCCTGCATATACCCTGCATGTTGCCTTGAAAGGATACATACCCGGATTGATAAAATTAATGTCGGAACAAGGTCGATAAATCACCCCTACCTGGACACCAACATTTTGGTGCCATTGTTGAGGAGGCTAACAAGGTGCAAGCAATGATCCAGACCGACCAAAGGGTCAATCTCTCGTCCTGAGGAGAGAACGAGTTTTCTCACTCTGCTTCAAGTCCTGAGCGTAGGTACTCTTTTTGTTTGTTTATTTTTGTTTTTCTGATTATTTTGGGCCATTCTCTTGTCCTGGGGAGGGAAGAGTCTTTTGATGCCCTGCTCCAAGCCTAGAATTATTTTTTTCTTAACCTGTGTGTGCTTTCTTTTTGGGAAATCCATAGCTTTTTCCCTAGGGAGTGACAGTTTTTTTTTACACCCTACAAATCTGGGAATATTAGGGCTTCCCGTGGTTTTTGATTGTTTTTGGTTCTTGTCCCTGGGGAGGGATGAGTCCTTTGATGCCTTGCTCCAGGCTTGAAACCCTAGATTTTTGGCTATAACTGCCTTTCTTTTTGTGGGTTCTTTCATCTTGGGGAAGGAACGGTCTTTTTGACACCTTACTCTAGGATTGAAGCATTGTGGGTTCATAACAAGACCCTCCATCTATCCAACTTTTGTATGAACAAAGAACCTAATAAAAGGGGCAGAGGGAGAGCCCCAAGGAGGGGAAGACCAGACTTGGGAAGAAAAACTTATATACAAGAGATCATAGCAAAGGCTGAATCCAAAGCATCCTCTTGCGTAGTTGTGAGACCAGGAGCAAGGGTGAAGTCAGAAGGACAATCAGTGGAACAACCAGTATCAGCTACAACATTCTATGATGACTTAGCACAATAGGTTCCTCTAACCGTGGAGGAAGCATCTAGCAGTGGACCTGATCCAGAGAATCTTGCGCATCAGTAGGATTAGACTATTATAGTAAAGGGAAAGGGAGTTGCAACCGAAGGATCAAGCCATCAGGCCACAAGAGAAAGAGACGAGGAGATATTTACATCATCAAGAGACCCGGGAAGTGCTACCAAAGTAGCTCGAATCCTTAGTCACCTTCTTCAGAGCCTGTTGAAATCCCCAGTGAATATTGGAAAATATTCATGGCTCCTACAAACTCAACCATCTTTTTCCCTATTGGAGATTTGGGAACCGGTGTGCCTACAAAGCCTATTCCATTGGCAACTCTACCAACCTTCCATGGGCTTATCTCGGAAGGCCCCGACACATTTCTATTTAAGTTTGACATAGTATGTCGGGGTTATGACTATACAATAGATGCCCAGAAATTGAAGATATTCCCTTCCACTCTAAAAGGGACGGCTCTGCAATGGTTCATGGGCCTTGGAGGAAAATCCATTTCTACATGGGAGGATATGTAGACGACTTTCCTGACGAAATACCAGGATTACTGTAAATCTCGTAACATTAAGGAGGAAATCTTCAAGTTCACATAGAAAGAAGATGAAAGCTTGGAAGATTGTGTGGAGAGGTTCAATTACACCTTACAGAGGTCAGGAAATTCTAACCTGGATAAGGAAATATTAAAAATTATCCTCCTTTGATCCCTTCGAGAAGACTCGATGGAACTATTGAACATTGTGGGAAAGGGAGATATCTCCAAGGAGAATTTCGAAGATATTTGCAAATTATGTATTTAGTGCTCAAGGGGGCTTGCAAGAAACAAGAAGGGGATCCGTTCAGTAAAGGGATCTGGTGGGGGCGTTACAAAAGCAGAAATAAAAAATTTTCTAGACAACCTGAGAACAGATATCCTCAGTACCCTATCAGCACAGATGGACACTTTGCAAGTAAAACAAAAGCAGCTAGAGCTAGACAGGACTATGGCAGTATTTTTTCTGAAGTGTATAAAGAAGCACCTGGAGAGGGAATGACCATTGAATTCCATATAGGAATGTGCTATCTATGAGCTCAATCATGCGACAAGCTCATGCCCTTCCTTACCAGGCTTGAAAGCAATATTTCAAGGAACCGGGGAGGACATGGAGCAGCTGTACCTCATGGGATCTAGGAAGCCATGGCAACCTTGATCACCGATGGGAAATCGAGGCATGAACTTGGATCCATCTCAGTATTTTAAAAATTGTAATATGAATCCTCAGACCATGCCTTATCCTCCCATGTGGCCACAATACCAGTACCCACCTTGGCAGCAATGGAATCCCCAAGCTAGTACGAGCTCTTCGTGGGCTCCAACTTGGCGAGGATCCACTCTTGGTCAGTTTCCTTAGCCGATGCCACCATAGATGCCACAACAGATGCCCCAGTAGGAGCTTCAACTGCCCTCCAATGTGCCTCCTAGTAACCAGCCTGCCTGTACTCAGCTCCCAATGGAGCCTAACCCTAACCCCAACAATAAGGGAGCTCATCAAGCTAATGTTCTTAACCTGCCTTCATATAGTATCTCCACTTCAGAGCCGTATGAAATGAATCTATGATCATGTCAGATAGTTAACATCCAACCTCCTCCAGTTATCATTGAACAACTTGATAGTGAAGGTAAGGAGGCAGAGCCGGTCAGTAAAGAGCCAAAGTGAACCGATAGAACCTAGACGCCTCCTGTCGAGCAGCATCAATCTGAACCACCTTACCCAGAGAAGTTAATCATGAGTAAACCATGTCCTCAATCTGAATTTGATTTATTAGGAGAATTGCAAAACTTATTTGTTAAAATTCCCTTATTACAAGATATGAGGGGTGTGCCAATCTATGCAAAGACTCTTAGGGAATATTGTTTAAAGAAATCTGCCAAGAAAATGAAAGATCCCCTCACATACATGTTATGGGAAAGTTGTCGGATTTTATGATGGGAAAATCAATGCCAGTGAAATATGGAGATCCAGGGAACCTGATCTTGAAAATACAGATTAATGGGGTAGAGATTCCAAATGTGTTGGTAGACCTGGGAGCTGCCATCGATGTCATCACCATTGAAATTATGCATGTGTTAGGACTTCATAATTTAAAGCATACACCTACAATACTGGAATTAGTAGATCAATCTACAGTCAAACCTGTAGGAAAGTTGGAAGATGTGACAATTTCAGTGGATTCATAGCATTACCCCATAGACTTCCTAGTATTACATACACAATCTTCAGTGGGCGGTCATCCCCTAATTTTGGGTAGGCCATGGCTGGCCACTGCAGACGCTTACATTGGGTGCTGCTCAGGGAATATGGTCATTTCTAATGGGCATAACACTAAGAATTTAGTGTTATATCTACCTGCAGAACCAAATTCACCTATAAAACCAATAGGTGGTAAGAAGGCTGTATCTGCGGTGGAGGATGGAATGAAAGATGAAGAAATAAGACCTGTCCTTACTATCAGACAGGCCCTGCAATTGAAAATGGAATCAGAAGATGATGTAATCACCTCCTTCATGGATGATCCTTGTTCCATTTCGGAATCGAACTAGTAGATCCTAGAATCTATCCTAAGCTGTGAGACTCAGGAAACTATGGGAACAGTAGAAGGATTAGAGGAACCACCTGTTGATGCACCTCATGAAAGTATGCAAGTGGAATTGGAATGTGGGAAAACCTTGAATATTAATTCGAACCTATCAGAATCTCAGAAGGAGTAGCTTATAGAAGTTTTGCGAAAACATTAAGAGGCCTTCGCCTGGGATTATGTAGATATGAAGGGAATCTCTGCCAACTTATGCACCCATCACATATGTATCAAGGAAGATTGTCATCCTATAAGACAACCTCAAAGAAGAATGAACCCTGCATTGAAGAATGTGGTGAAAGAAGAACTTCATAAATTACTGGATGTAGGTTTCATATATCCTATCTTAGACAGCCAATGGGTCTCACCATTGGTAATGGTCCCCAGAAAGAATGAAAAATCGTGGATCCGCGTAGATTATCAAGAGTTAAATAAGGTGAAAAAGAAAGACCACTTTCCCTTGCCATTTATTGATAAAGTGTTAGACACATTGGCTGGTAAGAAGTATTTCTCTTTTCTGGATGGGTTTAGTGGATATAACCAGATCCAGATTGCTCTGGAGGACCAGGACAAGACCACGTTTGCATGCCCTCGGGGGACATTTGCATACCGAGTCCTTCCTTTTGGCCTATGTAATGCTCCTGCAAAATTCCAGAGGGAAATTCTAGGAATCTTCTCTGACTTGATAAATGATAGTGTTGAGATCTATATGGATGACGTTACTTCGTATGGGGACTCGTTCATGGTGGGATTGAAAAATCTGTAAAAAGTTCTCGCAAGGTGTATACAAGCACGTGTCTCTCTGAGTACAGTGAAGTGTCACATGATGATGGAAGAGGGAATCGTTTTGGGACATTTGCTCTCAGTTGGAGGAATCAGGATGGATCTAGCAAAGATACAGGTAATTCTGCACTTCCCAACACCTAAAATGGCCACATAGGTACACAGTTTCATTGATTGTGCTAGTTATTATAGACATTTCACAGAAAATTTTGCAAAAGTAGCACACCCACTGTTTCAATTACTAACGGAAGATTCAAAATTTGTGTGGACAAAAGACTGTGATGCAACATTCACAAAAATTAAAGAGTTAGTTTGCAGTGCTCCGATCCTTAGAGGACCTAATTGAGAATTACCTTTCCACATTCATATGGATGCCTCTTAGATAGCAATTGGTGCAGTATTGGGACAACAAGAGGATAAGGTGCCTTACGCAGTCTACTATGTTAGTAAAAGTTTGGCTTCTACTGAATTAAATTACACAGTGACTGAGAAAGAATTTCTTGTTGTCGTTTATGCCATCAACAAGTTATAACACTACATTACTGGGTATCCTACTTTTGTGCACACCGATCATGCAGCCCTTAGGTATTTAATGAATAAACCTGTTACCACTGGTCGCATTACAAGATGGTTGTTGTTACTACAGGAATTTGATATCACTATAGTAGATAAACCAGGGAAAGACAATGTGGTCGCTGATTTTTTTATCTAAGATAGAACATGATGGTAAGGAAACACCAATTAAAGATGATTTTCTAGATGAGCATCTTTTTGCAGTTTCTGCTAACACTCCACGGTATGTAGATATTGCTAATTATCTTGCCATAGGTAAAGTGCCTCGTCACCTATCCTATAGGGAGAAAAGGAAGATCATTCGCCAAAGTACTCGATATTCATGGATGGCAGGGTATCTCTTCCATACGAGAGTTGATCAGCAGATTTTGCGTTGTGTGGCAGGAGATGATATTTTCGAAATATTAAAAGCTGCACATGGCAGACCTTGTGGGGGACACTTTGCAGACAAAAGAACAGGTCATAAAGTACTGCAAGTGGGATATTAATGGCCCTTCATCTTTCGTGACACTCGGGATTACGTGTGGAGGTGTGATGGCTGTCAATGGATGGGACAACTTGGGAAAGCAGATGAAATGCCCCTGCAGCCCCAGATAGTCCTTGAACTATTCGAGAAATGGGCCATCGATTTCGTTGGTCCTTTCAACCCACCTTCGCATCAGAAGACTTACATCTTGGTTTGTACCGACTATGTAACTAAATGGGTGGAAGATAGGGCGGTCACGAGAGCAACAGAGCAAGTGGTAGCAAACTTCCTTTTTGAAGAAATATTTTCCAGGTACAGGGCTCCAAGATAAATTGTATCAGATGATGGATCACAGTTTACATCTCATATGATAGAAAAGCTAATGCAGAAATATGGGGTCAAACATAGAGTGACAACCCCCTATCATCCCCAGGCGAATGGATAGGTAGAAAGCACAAATAAGGTATTGGAAAATATCTTGACAAAGACAGTAGCAAGCCATTGCCAAGACTGTGCAAAGAAACTTCGAGAAGCTCTATGGGCATACAGAACAACATGGCAGAATGCAACAGGGTTTTCTCCATATGAATTAGTCTATGGAAAATCCCCCTTGTTTCTAGTGGAATTTGAGATTAGTACACTCAGAACAGCTCTGGAAGTAGGCCTAGATTTATCAGAAGCTTAGAAACACTGACTAGAACAGCTAAATTAGTTGGACGAGATTTGAGTAGTGGCTGTCGAGAAAACCACTGTTGTTCGATAGCAGAGAATGAAATGGCACAACAAATTTATCAAAACTAAGGTGTTTCAGGTGGGGGACTGGGCGTTACTGTATGACTCTAGATTTAAGGATTTCAAAGGCAAGCTCTTCACTCGCTGGATGGGCCCATATCAAGTGGCCGCAGTGTTCGACAATGGAATGGTTAGACTAAGTACAATAGATGAAAGCCATACTTCGTTCCTGGTAAATGGACACCGTCTTAAATTATATCACCATCTAACCTCTAAAGATGCTTTTGTTAAAAATATTTTTGCTTCATCTGATTTAATGGTCATTGGAAAACAAGATACCCTCACTCTATTCTAAATATATATATATATATATATATATATAT
>APFE030955314.1:209098-222138 GCA_000404065.3 Pinus taeda
ATGGACCGAAAACCATAGGTAGGTTCGCCCAACCTAATATAGGGTCCAAAAAAAAAAAATTCCCAGGGCATTGCCCCAGACCCCGTAGAGGTGGGCTACCCGCCCCCCTCTAAACCCTTGGTTCACTACGTAGGTTAGTCGTGGAAAGAATATAACACAACCCAACACGTACCACTAAGTGTTGTTATTTCATTAAGAGTTGTTACTCTGTAACTAATGTTAATCTATAACTGTCGTATTCCACTAAGTGTCATGACTCCACTAAGTACCGTTACACTAGCTGTTGTTACTTCGTCGGGGTAGTTACTCTATAACTGCCGTTACACCATAGTTGTTGTTACTCTGAAACTCTTGTTACACCATAGCTGCGGTTCCTCCGCAACTGCCGTTACACTGTAACTACTGTTACTCCATAACTGTCGTTACATTGTAGCTGTTGTTACTCCGTAACTGCCATTACACCGTAGCTATTGTTACTCCGCAGCTGCCATTACACTGTAGCTGTTGTTACTACATAACTATTGTTACACCATAGCTACTGTTACTCTGCAATTGTCGTTACACCATAGCTACTGTTACTCCGCAACTTCCATTACACTGTAACTGCTGTTACTCCATAACTGTCATTACACCGTAACTACTATTACTATACAACTACCCTTACACTGTAACTGCTGTTACTCACTGTTGCCGCTACTTTAAAATGACTGTTACTGTTGCTGCTACTCACTGTTGTCGCTACTGCAGAAAAGTTGTTACTCACTATTGTTGCTACACGTTGTGCTGTCAGTCCATCAGGTAAGTCCACAGGTATGTCTCTGTCGTTTTATGGATTTAATTAAATATTCCAAAAAGGACAATCAAACATGTCGAGGACGACCGTCATTAAGTTGGAGGGGAGGAGGAAACGTCATAAGAAATGACGTTGTACCACGAAAAATCATTTAGTGCATATAAATCCCGCTCAACCGAATATAATGATTTCGGTACTCCGTAATCATATTTTTAAAAGCGTTGGGATGTGGATTCATATGCGCCAAGTCATATTGGCCATTTCCCCACATGCCACATTTAATTTTCAGAACATACCACAGTACCATCTTAACTTCCCATTATTTCCAAGCATACTAGTACTGGACTTGTCATTATTCCCATACGTATCAGTATTGTTCATCTGATCGTTCCCAAGTCAACCATGATGTTATTTCAATCTCCAACGATTTGGATACCTGTCACTCTCCCTTGCCAAACAACTGCAGTCGACGTGCTGATTCCACCTTTGCAACAATGGGTGGACGATCTATTCGACATGAACTTGAGAACACAAGGGTAGTTCGGAATAATCAGGAGGTATGGCAGGTTTTTCAGAACGCGGGATGGGATGTGTATTTCGACAAGTTGAGGGGTTTTAATGAAGAAATGACAATGGAATTTGCATTGAACTTGGGAGAAGAAGGCTCTCGGGTTCGCGGAGTGGAGATCCCTGTAACAGAAGAAATCCTCGGGGAAGTTAGTGGGCTTCCTCAAGTTGGACAACGATTATTTGTGAGAAGAACTACCCTTCCGGAATTCCCCGAGGCCTTCCTTCAAGCCGAAGAAAGTATAGCACAGAAAGGGCGGGGGTATGACAGAAATTTGCTACCATATCTGTGGGGAGAAGTAGCAGAATTCATCATAAAATATATGACGTGCAAAGGAAGGTACTCTACAATCTTCAAATACCATCTCCGCATATTAGCTCTCCTGCGATCCCCATAGGCAGAAGCTTTCTCCATGAATGTGCCCTACTTCTTGCTAAGGAGCCTTCACTTAATGGCACATTCGGCTTAGGGGGTGCGGCAGGTATTGGTGGTCATCACTCATCATGGGTTGGTTCGGCTGCTAATAATGAACACCATTGGACAGATTCTGATTCCATGGGAATTGTTTTAGGACTCCATGGAGGAACAAATAGCAGTTGTTACGACCGCTAGGGTAGAAGAATATGAAGCTATGGAGAAGGATCCTGTAGAAGATGATTATGTCAACCAGGAGGAACCAGAGGAAATGGAGATGGAAATAGAGGAACTGGGGGATGAGGTAGCTCCCCAAGATCAAGAAAGAATTATGGAGGCAATGGCAGATATGGGGGCTGATGCAAAAGGCCCACTAGTACCATGAATGAGGCTGTACCATAAGAACCAGCTTCACCTGTGGAACTAGCAAAGTAAGTTGATGATATGGCAATCACAGGAGAAAACCCACAATAGGTCGGCGTGGGCAAAGCAGTCGATATGGTGACCGAAGGAACCCCGCAGGGATCTCTTGCCACCATGGAGATGATGGAGAAGGAAAATCTGGTTGAAGAGGAGGTCATGACCACTCCGACCATGGATCTCAGAGAAGAGGAAGGACAAAGACGTGAAGGGCCCACAGTTGAGGAAATCATGGGACTCGTGGAGGAAGCAACAGGAGAACCAGGGTACGAGGTTAACACTGAACCACAAGAACCAGTGTCAGCTTCGGGGCCAAACGCAAAAGATGCACCCTAGTTCCCTTTCTTTGCCTCGATTCCAAGAGGAGTGAGGGTAACCTATTCGCCTCAACAAGAAGAAAAATAAGATTTTGCAATTCCGATGGCTCTGAATCTGTTACAAAGGCCACAAACTTACAGAGTGGAAGCCACTTAGGTGGCAAGTACCTTGGAGCAGGAAAGGAGAAAAGAAAGTCTCGAGGCTGGAGAACTGGGAGGAATCCCAACAGACATAGCAGCAGGAGAGTATCTCGCCAACACATTGCCAATCGTGGTGCGTGTGCACGAAGAGGAGATCGTTGTTGGCGAAAAGGAGGGACCAAGTGAAATGGTCTCGATGAATGAGCCAACGATACAGTTAGGAGAGGGATCTGTTGGGCACGAAATAAGTGGAGAAGAGCGAACAGGGAAGGAAAATCCCCCAGTCAACACAACAGAAGATGTTTTGAGGGATTTACCTCCGGTTGAAGAAATAGTAGTCAAGCAAGAGTGGATAGAGCTGTGTGAACAACGAAGGCTTTCAGTGAAACAAAAGTATCAACTACAATTCAAGGAAATGATGCGACTCAAAATGGAAGTAAGGAAACTGAGAAAGAAGGTGCACAAAATGTAGCAACAAATAAAGAAGCACAAGCAGCAAGCCAGAAAGGCCAAAAATATCGGGGTTGATGCAGAAACCCAAGTAGACTAGATAGTCATGACCTCTGCTGCCACTCAGACGGACCCGATCGAATGACTGTTTGAAGATCGGGAGTATGCCTTAACAACTGAAATTCAGTCTTGGAAATCTACTATAGCTCAATACAAAAATGAGATCAGAAGGACTGAGGAAATGGCCTCCACAACAATTTTTTGGATATGTGGAGCGCATAGATATTATGAAGTTATGACATGCGAAACAAAAAATCAAGATGGAGGAGCTGGAGAAGAAAGTGGCAGAACTGAAGGCCGACAAGGAGCAAATGTTAAATTTGGTGCAAGGGGTTATGACATGTCGTCCCCTACTTCTTGTTATTCCTTATTTTTGCACGAATGTTTCCTTTTATTTTGCATGGAAAGTATTAACAAGGAGATCAACTATGAGATGGAGGATGGTGTGCAATTCCTCTAAATTTTGAGGAGTCACGATGTACCAATGCAACATCTGATGTGTGAGTTTTACTTGCACGGGTACTTACTGTGGCTAGATAGAGATCTTAACCTGGTCCCGTATGTAGGGGACATTCATTTAAGGGCCCTCACCTCTTACGCTTTTAATCAGATTCACTGGCAGAAGGCTTGTAACACTTTTGAATCCAATCAAGCTACAAAGCCATTTATAGTAAAAGGGGAACATGAGAGGTCAGACACAATGTTCAATAAGCACAACACCTTTCTTGGGATTGGGGGAAACAAAGATAGAATGGTGAGGACACAAAGACGGTGTCTTGATCTTTGTGTCAAGAAACTCACCACATTTCAAAAAGAGGCCCTTAGTTGCTGTCAGAGGAGGTTGATGATGTCACCTACAGCTGTCCGGAATAGAGAACCTTTTGGGGCACCAAATTTTGCATGAGTACTTACTAGGGTACCTAGGTATGTGGCATGTTCCCAGACATGTGGGACTCAGTGGATGGGGCTCCGGTTTCAGTTTCCTGTTCTCTGGTTGCCTACCGAAATTTATACTCCAGCTTATGATGTCTCGAAGGATTGGTGGAAGGAAGTTGTTATTTCGTATGGATTTAAAGTTCCAGGAATAGAAATGGCCATGGAATATGATCTTGCCTAGCTTCATGAAACATACAGTCTACATAACACAGGTTTGTGAGGGCAGCAGACTGCATGAGGACATGCAGAAGGCTGGTTGGGGGGGAGATGTTGGGTACGAAATCAGGCCATCTTTCTGACCATTTCCACTACCCTTTTTGACCTTTTTGCACTCATTTACCTATGTTGTCATGTTAAAATTACAAGGTAAATTCCCCCTTACTTGTCCAAGTGGTATATTTTAATTAATGAAGTAAAACGCACTGAGTCTATCTATTTGCGGTACTAAATTATGTGTTTGACCACAACATGAGAACAAGAACCCTCACTTCAGTGTATTGCAATGGATCTGGTAACGACCATCCAAAAGGAGGTCACGCAGCTCTGAGAATAGGCTCCCTGAACTATTCTTAGGCCTTCTTGCTATCTCATACATCTAATGTTGATACCGTTCCAACCGATGTACATCTTTCTATCTGTAGTTACTATGTTTCCGGGAGATCTGTTAATCTCCCTCGTTGTGTATAAATTGCAAGTTGTTCTTGTGAATGGGGGTTCACCCACCAGTATTGTAAACATCTATTACCAAGTAATAAAAGATCATCCATTTTGCTGTTCTAGTTCTTTCTATGGCTAACGCAGCCCTGATCAAAGAGCTAGGCCCGCTCTTCTGATCAGGTGCTGCATCTTTGCGTGTGTGTGATTTACCATTTTATGCTTGTTGTTACAGTTCTTTACTATTTATGATTATTTCTGCAGTTCTGTAATTTATTAATCTTATAGTTATGTTTTGAATCTTAAACCACGAGCCCTTGGTTGGAAAGGATTATGCATCTGCCCCTACATATACCTTGCGCATTGCCTTGAAAGGATACACACCTGGATTGATAAAACTAATTTCGGAACAAGGTGGATAAATCACCTCTACCTGGACACCAACAATATGTCTATTCACGATGATTTTGTCAACGATGCTAGTTTGACTTGTTGTGAAAGGAAGTAAACGGGATTGGAAATGTACCTTATTAACAAACTACTAATGAGGTATGATGAAAATTTATTTCAATTTATTTTAAATCCAATGGAAATTATGTGCTTGGTACAAGAATGCATGAAAATGACTACAAGAATTAGCAAGAACAATGAAAGGAACTCGAACAAGCAACAATATGCTGATGAAGCACTTCAGTAGCAGGGCCATTGTGGGAAACTGGTACCTAATAGTGTCCATTGATTTCCATGAGCATGCTATGATTGCTATGATGGTTTTGAGGTAGGCATATGCCTTGGTTGTTTGACCTTCTGATGAGAGGAGGCCTTGCCAAGGGATGGATCGCCTCAGATAGGGGATGTCGAGGAACTTGGAAGGTGAGTGACTGAATGGAAGGGGGTGATTGGATTTCCTGAGAAATTTTGTAGTAGAGAAGGGATCGCTGAGGATGGATTTGTTTTTGTCATCAACATTTCCAGATGGAATCAGATGCACATTGGGAGTGTGCACTGGAACAATGAGCTAGTAACTATTCATTGAGAGGACAAGTGGCATAGGATTGTAGCATTGGACACTGGATGCAACTTTGAACTTGACAGTGGATTATGGAATTCCTGGGAAGGAGGTGAATCCTGGTATTACTTTGAGGGTGGAGGTGTCAGCCTTTAGATTCCCTTGTTGTAGCTACATGCATTGTATCCTTTTATTTGTTGGTTGAGAAAATGTGCATGTGTATATGTGTGTATTATTGTAAATATTATATTGAGATGGATTTATAAATCTCCAGAGAAAATATGATTATTTTTTGGGTGAAGAAAATATATACGTGTGTATATGTGGTTATTATTGTAAATACAGTAATGAGCTATGTTATAAAGCTCTAGTAAACGATATGATTGTCATGTTTTAGCAGATGGTCATTATAAATACTGCAATGAGCTATGTTATAAGGATCCATGGGAAATATGTTTTTTTCTAGAAGTTTGTTGCTTTATAGGTGCCATTGAATACCGAGGATGGTGTTCCCCCAAGGGGGAGGGTTATGTAACAACCTTGGTTAAAAATCCATGTAAAAATATATAAGACCACAATCATGGGACACATATTCCAAGATGAACGGTGGGAAAAAATTCCTAGTGGGTGTTCATTTTGGTTATTATGGCTAAAACAAATTGGCAAAGGCAAAATTACATTTTTGGCACATTTATTTATGAAACTAACGGAAATTAGGAGAAAAGGGAGGTGAAAGGTCACAGGTTGCATGTGAGAAAGAAAATGAAGAAAATAGAGGCTTGATTTATAAAGAGGCTTTTGAGGATCAGTAGGAAAGATTTCCGCATCATTTGATCAAGCAAAGGCAAATAAGGCAAGAAAAAGGAAGGATCAAGCAAGGAAGAGCAGGATCAAGTAGCTACAACATGATTCCTTGCAGGTATCGATTTGCATGTATGTTTTCCTTGCTAGATTTGGAATGCATGGTATTGCATGTGGTTCTTTTCTATTATGGCATGGGTTTTTCTAAGTGTAACAATGTTTTCAACCTAGCCTTGCCATTTCTGGATAGCCACGGTGTGATGGGGTTCTCATGTTTTGGTTGAGATGGATTTACGGATGGATCCAAAGCTAAGCGAGGTGGATCTCTAAATGATAGAGCACATGGCCTAGTGGTCCCTGAACTAGACTATGGATCACTGTAAAGCCATTGGCCTAGTGACCCCTGAGCCAGACTGTGGGTTGTGGTAAAGCCAGGATTGTGTTGCCTTAGTGGGCCTAAGAATCCTTACCAATGAATGGAAAGATATATGGTAAAGCCAATAGGTGGTTTTCTCTCTCTTGGGCCTAGTAATCCTTGGTTTGGGATATGCAGTAAATTCTGGAGAGTGGGTCTCGGTTTAGGTATTAGTGATTCACGATTGGGTTGCAGTAAATCTTGAGAGGCTAGGAGACAGGAAAATTCCTCACAGTGTAGGTGGAGAAATACGAAGGCTTCCATGCTTGTTTGATCTAGTGATCAGATGGAGATCATGGTAAATCCTGTTATGACATGTTTATTGTGTTGGCGTAGTGATCCGGGATGGATTACGGTAAAGCCTAGTTTCTATTGATAAGGGTGAGGTGGTTTAGCCTTGGGACACATTGGTTGATTCTTTTGGTTTGAGTCCAACATTCATGCTTGGAATATGGCATGGGGGTGAATGGCTGAAGAGTGATTTGGCTCAACCATTCTAAGCTCGGGTGGAACGTGGTAGTCCCATCCCAGGTTTGGATTTTGCATCATCAATATGAGGTTATTCCTCATTTTTATATAAGTATTATACTGATTTATATGTGGATCATATGATTGTGACTTCATCGGTATTTTTGCTGCTATTATGTTGGTTATATATGTGTTTTATGACAGTGGCTATGTATGGCTATCATCATGTTTTTACTTGTAAATGAATGGAAATGTATCTATGACCTACTAGATGATGATGAAGCAAATTATATGAGCGAACAATGGTTCTTGGCGATTATCAGATAAGTATGAGATCTCTATGCTTAAATATGTTGTTTACACCTGTAGATTACATATTTGTGATATGTTTGACAAAATTCCTATCATGGGTAGTAGGGGTCGGATTAAGGGCTTATTCAAGTATTTACTTTTGCATCATTGTTTCCCTATTATCTTACTGTTTTGGAGATTTCATTCAATTTTGGGTAGCGACTTGAGCTCTGGGCTTGGAAAAGTGGCTCAAGTCCGAGGGACGCTGGTAGAACACCAAGAAAAATAGACCCTGGATGTTAGCATGTCTTGTCATGAGAGCATCTAGAGCCTCCTAGATGCTGGAAGGCCTATAACATGAGAGCATACGGAAGTTAAGTGGTCAAAAACATTAATGGGACCTAGGGGTTAGCTACCTGAAGAGTTGGGATGGTTCTCAGGGGTCCTGTAGCTAATGCAGAAAGTCTTTATGTTGTGTTTCCGTCGATTCCATTTCCTTAAGGTCATATAGAAGGTTGAATATGATCATAGTAGCCTCTCGTCACATGTTTACCCAGGTTGATCGCTTACTTGGGTAGATGTGGGAAGAGGGTGTTACAAAAATGCACCTTTGGCATGATCCAGGTCCATATATGGGTTACATCATAAATGAGCGAGGAGTGCATGTGGATCTAACTAAGATCCAAGTCATTCGAGGATTTCCAGCCTTGACCACTCTAACAGAGCTTCACAAATTTTTGTGCCTTCAAAATTTTTATCAGAAGTTCATATTGGGATTCTCCCATATCACTTGGACTTTGAATCAAATTACCAACCGTAGAGTGAAAGCAAAGTTTTTTTGGTTCGAGTCCCAATAGAAGGCATTCATTAGGTTGAAGCACCACCTATACTATGCATCGATACTCACATTACCAGACCTACAACAACCATTTGAAATTGATACAGATGCCTCCGACTATGCTATTGGTACAGTCCTCACCCAACACATGCATCCAATGGTTTATCATAGTGAGACACTTTCTGATACAATTCAGAAGTACCCCACCTATGATAAAGAGATGTATTCCATCGTGTAGGATTTTCAACAATGGAAGTATTACATTATGGGGAAGGAGACGGTCATCCACACCGATCAGTGACCTCTTCAGTTTATACAAACACAAGGGAAGTTGCAAAACAATTGACATCAGAAGTGGTTTACATATCTGCAACAATTTACACTTGAACGTTAAATAAAAAAAGGGAAGCACCAATCATGTTGCAGATTGCCCCAACTGATCCCTAGTTGCAACAATGATTACTGTTCTCAACTCTTGTGGCCATAAGACCTCTGGATTTCTACAACTGTACAAAAATGATCCACAGTTCACCTCCACATACTATATTCTAGTAGATGGAAAGCATGTTCCTTATTTCCACCTCTAGGACACATTATTATGCTACCTATGACACCTTTGTGTTCCTTCAAGTGAGCGTGCCAAACTGATTTGGGAAGCGCACTACAACCAGGTCAGAGGACACTTTGGCACGGAGAAAACTATGTCTGTATTACACAAGTACTTTTATTGGCCAAAACTCTAACAATATGTTGGGAAATATATCAGATCCTACACTACTTATGCCATTTCAAAGCCAACCACGAACCTGGGATGCGATCCTTCCCTATGTGAAACAAAGTTATAACAGATCTCTCCATAGCTTGAATGGTCACAATCCATTTCAGGTGGGTCTAGGATTTCAACCATTGTGTTCGATTGATGTTGCAATGCCTCATGCGACTACGCAGGCATAATCCACACATGTACTACTTCAAGGTTGATAAAGCAACAAAATCTATTGAACACATCCATCACATACGCCAACAGGTTCATGACATCTTGGAGAAGTCCAATGCCAAGTACAAGCAACGACATGATCAACAGCAGGTGCCACACAAATTTTAGGTGGGCAACAAAGTTTGGTTGCATTTGCAGAAAGAACACCTTACCAGAGCCCATAGGAAGATAAAACCACTCTAATATGGGCCTTACACCATTACCAAGGGTATGGGAGGTAATTATTTTGAGCTCAACATTCCCCCATTCCTTTTCCTGCACCCAATGTTCAATGTGGACCACCTTCTGCAATACTTTCCACCACTATTGGACACATCAGACATTGCAGAACAACTCACACCAAAAGAGTTAAACCTAGACTGCGTGGAACAAGCCACAACTAATCGGATCATGGACACACATATCAATAACCCTTTCCAACAATATATCCAACTGTATCGGGTTGTCAAAGTTAGCTAACTCCTGCACTAAGGTAAGTGGCTCACTAGGGACCAAATTTAGCATAAGTTTCCCCATCTCATGGAAACACTCAATATAATGGGGACTATTGCTTCCTAAGAGGGGGAGGACTTGTCCAGGTGGATATTGGTGGCTACCCGCTTATTCCACTTTGATCCCCACCAATGTTTCTTTCAGTTTCCTTAATTGTAGTACAATTTACTATTTTTGGTAGTGTTTTGGGTCTTGAACTTTCAGAGCTATTTTGAGGCCCTAAATGACGTTTTTTGGAAAATAAGAAAATGTGGGGCTTAGCCTCAAACTTTCAATTAAAATTTGTAGTCTTTATATAGATCTTTCTAACAAGGCATCATGCACTTCAAACAAAGATTGTATGCCAAAGTTACGACCCTGGGAAGTTGATGTACCAATTTACCCCAATGGGGTCCATAATTTTGGCACTTCATCTCCTAGGGTTAGGTTTTTGGATGTTTAGGGTTTTGCATTATTTCGCAATAATAAATAGTCCTTCGAGCCTCATTGTAACATAGTTCAGAGGCATGTAGCCACCACATCTCTTCTCAAAGATAAGCTACCATCACTCGAGCTAGTTTATTTCCATTCTATATGTAAACATATTTCAATTCTTTGATATTAATGAAATGAAGTTTTATTTTTGCTGCATCTCTGTGTTTATGTTTATATCTATATTCTGTTGCATTCCTAAATAAGTCTGCATCAATATAATATGTAGGAAATAAACGTGATCAAAGGAAAATTGGAAAATTCATTTGCAATGAAGGATTTGAGTGCTGCAAAAATAATCCTTGGTATGTGAATAACTAGAGACAAGAAAAATCGCAAGTTAACATCGTCTCAAAGTAAGTACATAGAAAAGGTGTTGGAAAGATTTAATATGTAGAATGAAAAACTAGTTAGTACACCTTTGGCTAGCCATTTTAAACTAAGTAAGGAGATGTGTCCCAAGACTCAAGAAGAGATGGATTATCCATCAACAATTGGAAGCTTAATGTATGGAATGGTTTGCATAAGGCTTGATATTACACATGCAATGGGAGTTGTAAGAAGGTATGTGAAAAATCTAGGAAAATAACATTAGATGGAAGTAAAGTGGATTCTGAGGTATTTGAGAGGTACCACAAATCAAGAATTATGCTTTGGTGGTTCAAACATTGCTCTCTAGGGATACGTAGATGCATATATGGCAAGTGATAGAGATAACATGAGGAGCACCATAGGGTATGTGTTTACTGTAGGTGGAACAACTGTCAGTTGGGTTTCAAAATTTCAAAACATTGTTGCACTTTCAACAACGTAAGAAGAGTATGTTGTTGCTACAAAGGCTAGTAAAGAAATGATTTGGTTACAATGATTTATGGATGAATTAGACAAGAAGCAAGAGATGGGAAGGTTATATAGTGACAACCAGAGTGCCATTCATCTTGAAAGTAACTCAACATTTCATTCCAAGACTAAACATATACAACTCAAATACCATTTCATATGGTCAATGTTAGAAGAGTGGACAGTTGAAGCTGGAAAAGATACACAATAACCATAATCCTACATATATGTTAACAAAAGTTGTAACTAGGGAGAAATTGATATTCTGCTTAGTTTCAAATGCTCTTCAAGTACGATGGTGAAGATGAGAAACAACCAGGTCCAAAGTGGAAGCATTGTTTAGCAAGTGAAGCAACAATGGAGTTGATATAATCAGTCTCCCCCCTGCTAGGGGTTCGGGGGAAATGCCCCCAAAGCTAAAAGTAGATGAAACATTACCTTGTAAAATATTATAATTTCGTAGTCAATTTGGTTCGTTCATTGGTAGAAGTTATGTTTAATTTAAGGTTTTTTTCCATAGAAGGAAACCCCTCGGTTTATATGAGAGAATCGTATTGCATATGTGTATTCAAGGAAAATTTTAAGAACCTCCCTAAATTTATATGTATAATAAATGGGTGAATCTCCATGGTATATAGGAAAAATGGAAGGTGATTTTATCAATAATATAATGTGTATATATAACTTTTTGGCGAATCTCTCACCAGGCATGGCAAATATTTTACTCAATTATAAAATCTTGTAAGATCTTGGCAAGTCTTTCACTAAATAATAAAACTTTGTAAGGTTCTAGTGAATCTTAGCATTGTGAAATCTTAGAGAATGTTTTGAAAAAGTATAAAACCATATATGACAAGAGCCACGTGGTGGCAATATCACTATTTTTTTCACATTTCCACGACATGGAACTTGTTTATAAAATTATAAAAAAGCCAACCAAGTTCCTTATAATATGCAGGTAAGCTTATAACAGAGTCTGATACATCTACTATGCTTGTCTTCATTCAAGTGTCATAGCTGCTATACTTAACACTGTGAATCACAACTCTCCCATAACTCAACTCTATAGTGTAATTAAAACCTTTGGAAATTGAATCTAACAACTCTATAAAAAGGATTAGTGAAATAGAAGCTTTTGTGAATGAGCCCACTAATTATCACTGCTAAACAATCAATTTAGACTATCAAGTCTTCCATCTTGATCACAATCGTGCTCACGATCAAGGGAGTGCGACCACCTGGCCTGACATAATGGCCATCATAGCTTCCAATAATCAACAACCACCTTGCAAGGACATCCTAGCTCATGTCTCATGAATTTTATTCATCAATCTTAACTGATATAAGTCTTATAAAGATAATATTAGAATCCTCTCCAGTTTCACTGTTAATACAAGGGTAAAGGAAATTTTCTAGCTCAAGGCACTAGCCAATACCAACTTTGTTATTTGTGACCCCTTTGTGGGGATGCACCTACCCTGCACTGTTGGGTTTTTTCCTTGTAACATAGTTCAAGGATCACAAGACTTTCCAATTTTCCTACTCCATTAGACACACTTTATATGCTATACATAGTGAATGGAAAAGAAGCATTATAGAACACACAATTTCACAGAAGGAAGAAAAATCTTAGCCAGTTCAATATCAAAATCTTAACCACTGATT